>JAWWEM010000044.1:23246825-23260684 GCA_035582935.1 Ormyrus thymus | reverse complement strand
GCGATTTATTTTAATATTTGTAGAAATGCTTTATTAATTTCAAGTATAGTTGTCGATTATAGCAGATAATATCTATACCTACGAACTTGCGAATTTTCCCAGAAGCCCAGATCCTAGAACAATTAAAGCGTTTCGAAATAAACAATGAAATTTTGATATAGGTTGGTAACATTGACTGGTCTTCCGGGCGCCGCTGACTCTGCCACCGGCGGCCGGGCGGAGTTTCCCATCTTGAGCTCCGCCATCTTGTCTGTGGTAGTTTCCGTCCGTCAGTGGCGTCAGTAGCATGTGCGTTTTCGTCGCGTTCGCATCTCTTTAAACCCGCGTCGCGTTCTCTTTGATCAACTCACGGGCAGTATCATTAGCCTCTGATACATCGGCAATCAGCAAAGAAGTCAAGAAAAGCAAGTCAACAACTGTTGCAGCTAAGAAAGCCTGTCGAGTCTTGGCGGACTCGCTCAAGAGATTCAGGATAAGATAAGACGCTGCAGCCGATAGCAATATAATAATGGCGGAGATCGACGCGAAAGTGAATATGTCTCTCGGTAAGTGGACAGCCTACGAGGACAAGCCGTCGTGAGCGTGCGGCTGCATTACATAAGTTCAACTGAAAATGAAGCCCCGAGTGGCCCGTCAAGTCGTCCTGCCCAATATGGCGCCCTCGCGATTCGCGCGTTTATCTACGTCGTCGTTCGTTCTTCTACCCTGCGGTTAATGCCCTCCGACAGCGAGTATAATCCTTAAATTAGAGAAATCTATCTAAGAGAGAATAAGAGCATGCATATATCCAAACAAGAAAAGAACCTTTCAAAGGGTCTCAAATATTTTCAACAGTGATGGAGAGGGGAGAGAGGAGAAAGACGCGTGGGACGAAAGAACCGGCTAAGTTTACCTTTCGTTTATGGATTTTCCAACGTCAATCTGGGAAACGACATTGGCGCTCATTTTGGAAACGGAAGATGGATCCTTTTATGGAGTTGACGGAAAGGCTTGAAATATTTGATATTTTTGACCCTCTCTTGTAACATCGCGCAATTAAACATGGAAGTATAACGTGGAGAAACATTCGTAGAGATGATCAACTTCTGTAATCTTTTATGATGACCATCTTTATGACGTCTCAAATCTGGAGAAAGGAATTAACCAATCTCAGGGCAAAAGCAAAATTCTTAAGAATTGAAATGGTTTTAAGATCAAGTTCCATTGAAGCAATAAGGTCTATTTTCAATTTAGAACTTGTACATTTTCACTATGACTCATTCTACAACCATGGCAACAGATCAAATTTACAAATATTGTTTAAACAATTCTTTTATTATTTAAGTTTCTAATTATATTTTATACATTTATGAGTAGTTGATCCTAAATTAAACCAGTTACATATGGTTAGGATCAGGCAGTTCAAATTTTTATTTAGTTTCCAAAGTATTCATAGATTTCATTCTAAACCTTCCAGTTTTTCTTCATGACGTGAAGTAATTTCTTCAAAGATGCGAATGAAAAAATGGATGAATCTTACAACAGAAGAAGAATATAATTTTTTAGACATTATTTCCAATGTACATGATCTTTTACAAGAAAAGCACAAGAATTCTATAAAAAAGAAGAAAATATTCTTAACAATTACCAACTCTTTCAAGTTATATGATATAACTATCTTTTCCTAGAAACTTGGTTTTCAACTTTCAACATTTGAAACACAAATCCCATATTCAAAAAGGAGAAAAACTGCACTAAATTCGAAATTTATTAGTTATATTTTTGTTCACATTTTAATCTTAATTTTCCAATTATAAAACCTCATCTTTAAACATACTGTTCAGTTCTACTCTTTTCAACGGGGATAGGGCCTTTTAGGAAATAATTTCTTTTTAACCAAAGAAATATTTTCACAACATTTTTAGTAATACAAATCAAAGGAAAAGCTTCATTAATACCTATTTTTAATCTATATCATTTTGATTACATCTTTAAATTATGAGTAAAGTTTCCTGTACATTATTTTTTGTTAGAAATTTATATTAGGTGCAAGATAATTTTGTAAGAATATTTATTGAAATAATTACAACAAAGATACAAAGAAGACAATTCAAAGAAGAAAAGAGAAACCAATCATCACAGCACCATCTATTAATGGAAATTTCAACTTCCAAGAATGAATTAGAAATAAACAGCTATTTATAACAAGACACCTAATAGAACATGACCCTAATACAGATTGCCTATGTTTGATAGAAGTGGATATGCAAAAAGCTCAAAAATTAATAATATTTTTTCAGAAAAAAAATTAAATTTTTATTGTACTATTGCTTCGAGTTATAAAGGAAATAATATGCGGTTTATGATAAAATATAAATGAAAATTCCATAGGAAAGAAATAATTAAAAGAAATATATAAAACTTGAAACTCGCTGTTGAGGCCGTACGCTCACTCTTATCATCGTGCATTTTCTTCCTTTTAAGATGACATCATAAAAATGGAAAAGAAGAAGAGGGCCAATCAGAAGCCTAAGCGTGGTGGTGGCAGCACCATGCGAGGTGGTATGAGAAACTCCACGAGGGGTGGATCTAATATGAGAGGTGGTTCTCGTGGTAACGTAAGAGGCAACATGAGGGGAAATATGAGAGGCAACATGAGAGGCAGAAACATGAGACAAAATAATCACCAATTTAATAACAAGCATGGTCAGTGGAAAAGATTCCAGCAGAATACCACTCGTGGTGGCTTTGTCCAGAAAAGATATAATAATGGCACTATCAAGTCTAACCTTACAAGATCTCGAAGCAATTTATCTTTGAATAATCTGGGTATTTCTAGAGGTACCAGAGGTGGCTTTGTCTCACGCAGAGGTGGAAAATTTGGGCTTACTCGTAGTAGAAGTCGTACAAACTTGTCACAGTTCAACAATAATCCAATGTTTGTACCCAACAAAAACAAGGGTTTCTTACAAAGAACCAACAGTATGCCCAATCTGCGAGACCCTTCATCTGTTTACAACAGATTGGGTTATCAGAATCCAGGTCAGATTGCTTACAGAAATAGAGTTAAAAGAGCAAAAAATGTTTTACTGCAGAGACAAAGCAAAGCAGCACGTATGAGAAGTGCACTTTCGGTATGAACCATTCTTTATATTCATTAAACTTTTTTACTTGTAAAATCTTAATTATTTTTATTTTGTTTATATTGTAAAGGTAGAGTAGTTTAAATTTATAAAATGTAAAGTAAAACAACTTTTATAGAAAACAGTTTTTATTTTTGTAAAATTTTTTTAGTAGTAATTAAACTAATGCAAACTCCATTCTTAATAATATATTTTATAACTTTAAAGCTAAATAAATTTAAGTTTGAAAATAATCAATTTTGGTTAGGTAGGAAACAAAAAAACTTAATTATATTGTTTCAGTTATCACCTGCTGGAAAAAACATGTCACCTATAGAACGTAAATTTGCCGCTGCTGGAAGACGTTACAGTGCTGGAAGTCTACGTTCAGATCAATTATTGCGAGCACAGAGAAGAGCACAGTATGAACAGAAACTTCTAAGAATGGGGTAAATAACAATCAAATGTATATTTTATCTTAAGGCACATGATAAAAATCAAATCTAACTTGATTTCCTTATTTCAGTACTGCAAGAGCTAACATTCCAGACACAATGACCTTTATGAATACTGCTTACAACAGACAACATCCTGCCTTGACCCTTTACTCTACAGCACCAACACAAGGACCCCTCGTGCTGAGTCCACGACGAGCGCCACAGCGAGGAAGATCACCTTTTGAACAAAGTTTACAAAGCTTTAAGGCAGCTACTAAAGCTGCTGTAAGTATCAAAAAACCATTTTTTTTCTTAGCCTTTAGGCTGTCGGCATTTTTAAGGTCGAAAAGTTGCAAGTCTTGACGTAAAAATCCATACATAAGTTACGTAAATTACTAGGACAAGGTCCGACCAATATCTGAGCCACTATAGAGGCTTTGCGGCAGTCTAATGGTTAAACATTCTAGGACACAATTTAGTAAAAAAAACTAAATAATAATAATAATAATCTTGACAGCGACAGAAGCGAGCCCGTTCCAGGTCTAAGTCACGTATGCGCATGAACCCAAGCCGCAGCAGCAGCATCGTCAACCTCTCGGACATCGGTGATTTGGAAGACAGGTCTTTCAGTGAGGTCATGTACAGCCTGTCAAACAACTTCGGTGTCACGGAACGCACCCTTAACGACCGTTTCAGCTTGATCTAGACAGAAGACAGAAGAAAACTGCCAGGGCTGGAATAATAATCGCGATTTTTTAATTAAACATTGAGATTGAAATTGAAATATAGATTGAAATTGTAAGATGTTGTTTTACAAGTTTAATTAATTATGGCTGTATATATATTCTTACTCTATAAAAAAATTTTTTTAGAGTTTTAACGATTACTTTTGTTAGTATTTGTTTGTAAAAACTAGTCTAAATTGTAATTAAAAATCTAATATGATTAGATTGGTTTGAACATTACTTTGAAAACTTATTTAAGTAAAAAAACGTCAATTATCCAGCCCTGACGTCAAAAGGAAAATGCCATCGCGCATTCCGTGTTCCTTATTCTTTTCAGTAAATTTCTTACAATTTTCTTTTTTTAATATTTTTTATTAGGCTTTTTTATATATTTACGAGTTCATGAAAATTATGATATGTAGAGGTTGTAAAAGAATGAAACAGGAAGTATGTAATCTACACGTATTTACATTTTTACTCAAACAATTTGAGTATGCGAGGTATATAGCTTACGTATGATTCTATGAGTGTAATTTAGAAAAGAGATTTCACTCTTCAAAAATTATAATGCAGATACCACTATTGTTACAGTATATGTTTTCAACAAAATTTTACTAAAAAAATAAGTTTTGTGCTTTTACAATCTGTAATGATAATACTATCCGTTGTAATTTTTCAAGAATAATATCTCTTGTTGCAAACTTAATTATAGAAAGTAAAGCTTTTAGAGTCAAATATCGATAAAGTAGTTCGTTGATAACTTGTGATATAAATATATATTGACAGCCAACATTTTATAGTTACACAATTAATAATTTTATTGTTTAAAACAAATAAATTAAAATTTTTTTGTATAAGTCAAGTACAGTTTCTTAGAATGTAATCAATTTCATAAAAGTAATTTTTTAGTTTCATAATCACTAGAAATTATTCTTTTTTTTATAATTCATTTCACAATAATTCATGTACTTTTAAGATTCTAAAAAACTTAAGTTTTCTTATCTCGTAAGTTGTCTTCGTAATGTACAGTAACAACAATAAAAAAATACAGAAGAAGAAGCTAAAATAAAACTGTTCTTATGATTTAAAAGAATTTCCATTTGAAATAACAAATCACAAGATAGCGGCGACAAAAAAGCATCCTGACCTTTCATTGAGCACAAACACAAAAATAGGCTAATTTCATTGTTATCGAGCCAGTTGTAACATCGTCATCGCGTTTCTAGATAAAATGTCAAGAAATTTAATGCGTCGAGCGTGATCTTACTATGTTGCCGAAGCGATGCATGTAATTCGCTGTTGTCAGTTTTATCGGAGCAGTTCCCGAGAGTGTGTCAATACTCTGCTCTCTCTTGAAAACAAACGAGTCGTGCTGATTCTGATTCTGAACTGTTTTCGAGCGGCGCTCTTGTAACGATTCAAATTTCAAAAGCATGACGAAGTGTTAAATCAAGAGTATTTTAGCTTTACGATGTTGAGATCTTTGGCGAAATTCACGGTTAAAGATGGTCACCTTGCAGTAAGTAGCTGATTATTCCTAAATTGCCGTTCTCAGTCCAATAACTTCGTAAAAACGACTATTTTCGAAAAAGTATTTCATTTCAACGATCGATTAACTTTTTGTGTAAGCATTCGTGCACACTGTAACCACTTGAATTGCAGCAGTACTTTGTAATAAACGTATTAAACGAGCTTAACCGACTTCTCATTACACCCGAATTCTCCAGTTTGCTCGTAAATTTGTAGAATTTGGTATCGACGACGGTACGTAAGCAGCAGTGTCGGTTTTTGAACGTGCACGAGAACCAGGCCTACACATTGCTCCAGAAAGCAGGGATACCTACTCCTCCTTTCGGTGTTGCGAAGACTCCTGATGAGGCGGCGGAGATCGCGAAGAAGCTTGACACCAACGATTTGGTGCTCAAAGCTCAGGTTCTTGCTGGAGGACGAGGAAAAGGAAGGTTTAAGGGAGAAAGTATCAGTGGTGTCCAGATGTGTGAAACGTAAGACAGCGTTTTTGTTCAGTTTTTTTCACGAAATTGATATTTTTCATAATATTATTTTGCATTTTCAGTAGATTTTCGAGCTAATTTAAAGATCTTTATATTGACGTATAAAGAAATCATCTTCAATTAAAAAATATTTCACAATAAAATAACAAAGTTTCGAAACGAGATTTAATATGAAATTATTTTTGTTATGACTCGATTTGCTTATTCAATCTTATATAGTTAACAAATTTGTTTTTCAAAGAAATCACGTTTTTATAAAAATTTTAACATGAGATCTCATTTTTGTCGAAGTCTAAAGAGCATTAATTAATTTTTTTCGTTTTAAAATGTATACTTAGTTTCACATAAAACTTACGACGAAGGTTAACATTTCGTAGTTCTTAAAAATGATTTAAATAAATAATTTTTAAAATAAATGACTAAATTTAATAAGTAACGGGTAACATTAGTAAAACATTTTGTCTCAAAAATAGCAAAAAAACCTCGACGTGAATGAAAAAAATTTGTTTTTCAAAGAGCATTAACTTCTCAAACGTCACCTTCAATTCCTCGAATCAAAGGGTTAATTTTTCATTTTTCACAGGCCGGAAGAAGCGAAAGAATTGGCGAGCAGGATGATCGGCAAGCTGCTGATCACGAAGCAAACCGGCGAGGCTGGCAAGATTTGCAACTCGGTGATGGTCACGACGAGGATGTACGCGCGCAAAGAGCTTTATCTCTCGGTCATGATGGAGCGCAGTTTCAACGTAAGCCACTTCACTTGTATAATCTCGCTGCTCTTATTTTCCCCCCGCCGATAGACGGGGAAAAAATCACGAGCTAGACAATGCTAGACGGCCGATCGAGGAAAAGCGAGCGCTTATTTTGCCGGCGTGCGCAATTCGCAAGTCTGGCTTTTTTTTCGGAGATGCGCGTCAGCGGTTCTGTCGAGGCGAGAGGAAATGCCTCGGTAGTTCTTGATAAAAATGAAGGGCGCGAGAGTAAGATTGACGTGACAAGTTACCGAACTGGTTTTCTGGCGTTTGTAGGATAGCTGTGCAAAGTGTGTATTAGAAATTGATTTGAATTCACAATAGTAAACAAACTGCACGTAAGGCTTGTCACTCGGCAAGCGCTCTATATTTATTGCTCAGTCAATCGCTCGCCAAAGGATACGTCTCGCATGCAAACGATCTCTAGCTAATTAATCGATAAATTTTAAATAGAAATGCGTTCGTTTTGAATGACAAGATGCATTTACGTGTCTGTTAAGGGCCCGGTAATAATAGCCTCGAGGCAAGGCGGCGTCAACATCGAGGACGTAGCAGCTTCGGATCCAGACGCGATCACCTACCTGCCAATCGACGTGAAGAAGGGCCTCTGCAACGAAGACGCGTTACGAATCGCCTGCTCCCTCGGCGTCCAGGACGTCGACACCGTCGCCAAAATCGTCGAGGACCTGTACAAGTACTTCAACAAGTCCGACGCCCTGCTTCTCGAGATCAACCCTCTCATCGTTGATATTTGCAACAAGTGTGAGTGACAGCTTTTTTGGGATAGTAAAGTTTTGTGGAGGAGAGGCGGACAAGAATTTTCTAGTAATTTATAGACTGCAGATAACTGAATAACCACCAACTTTTGAAATGAGAAACCAACCAACAATTGTTTCTCCAGACTTCGCGATAGACTGCAAATGCAACTTCGACGACAGCGCGTTTTTCCGACAGAAGGAGCTGTTCGCACTGAAGGACTGGTCGCAAATGATCCCGAGCGAGGAGAAGGCTGGAAAGCTGGACCTGAACTACATCTCCCTGGACGGGAACATCGGCTGCATGGTGAACGGTGCCGGACTCGCCATGGCGACGATGGACATCATCAAGCTCTTCGGCGGGGAGCCTGCCAATTTTCTCGACGTCGGCGGTGGCGCCACTATTGAGGGTGTCACTCAGGCCTTTGAGATTATTTCCTCCGATCCGAAGGTAGCCTACTTTGGCGAAATTTTTCATTCATTCGTTTTATCAAATGGATACGTTGAGCCAATATTAGCTAATGCCAAATATGAGGGCACTATCGTTATTTGCGATTTGCTCCGATTAAAGTTGAAAGAGATGTTTTCTGATTTTGTATTTTCAAATATTGATTTATTTGAACATTGGTGCTATTGTTGATTCAGGTGCAAGCAATATTTGTAAATATCTTCGGAGGCATCATGCGGTGCGATATCATAGCTGAAGGAGTAATCGCAGCCTCTAAGAAGTTGAAATTGAAAATACCCGTTGTATGCCGACTTCAAGTAAGCACGTATAAAAAAAAGACCATATTAAAGACATGTAAGCTTTGACAACTTTTTGGCTAAAAACTAATCTCTATTTCCCAGGGCACGAACGCAGATCAGGGCAAAGAAATCATTCTCAAGGCTAAGACGAAGATCATTCCGATCGACGATATGACTCAGGCAGCCGAAACCTCCGTGATGTTGGCCCAGATAGTTCAGCTAGCGGAAAAGCTCAACCTCGACATCGAGATGTCCCCCGCAGCTCCCGCAGCTAAGAAGTGCTGAGTCAATTTTATCTTTAAGCTCGAGTTGAAAGTTCGTATCATTTTTCTAGTTTTGTTTTTTTACTATTATTTACGATTTACAAAAGGGAGATCTGACGATGTTTATAAATACTGTCGGATTTTTATCTTAGATTATTGACGTCTACTTTACAAGATGTGAATAAATGTTGATATTGATTTTGTAGTAGCGTCATTATTTTGGAAGAGTTTTGGAGACCTTTGAATTAGACTGTTTTACTATTTTGAGAATTTTATATTAAAATTGTATATAGAATGAATAAAAAATAACTTAGGTTGTTAAAAGCTTAATTTTATAAGAACATTAATATTTACTGTTATTTACTATTTTGAAACATTTCAATCAACCGATTTATCATGCACAACAGAACCATCATTCAAACTCTTCAGAGAGAAGTAAAAATAAACGTTTTCAAAAAAAACTGTAGGCAAAAAGCATTGTTCAAAACTAACTTTTCAACGATCAGTCCGCAAGAGTTAACTTCCGCCCCGAAAGTCAAAGCCAATGCAGCACATACAGCGCAATGACATTCAGGCCGAGATCTCGTGTGAGCTCATAGCTGTCATGCTCGGAACGCGTGCTTACTTCCTCCTTCCTCCTCCTCGTCGTGCCGTCATAGGGGGGCAGGGTGGGGGGTCGAGACACGCGCGCGCGACGCGCCAACGCCATTCAAGGTGAGACATTGTTGACCGTAAATTACGGTCAGCCGATTAGCGCTCGAATTGCTCGTTTTAAAAGCACCGGGATAATTGGGTGTTCGAGATGATGAAGAGGTGTAAGTGGAATGGTTCTTCTCAAAATTTTTGAAATTTTTCATGAATTTTTAATAGTTGGCATTGGCATAGTTGGTTTACGCAGTGTTGTTTATTCGCAAACTTTAGACTTATATTCCACTAATAATACAGTGTTTTAATAGTTAGATCAATTGTCTTTTCGGTGTTTTTTTACATTAGAACTTAATACCAAAACATTTCTAATTTTCCGTTTATTTTTCTGATTGTTTAATGTTCTCATTGTTGATATATATAGTATAATTGAAAAAAATCCGATCTGCATAACGGATTTGTAGTTCAAAAGAACAGATCAAAGTTCACAAGATAAAGCAGTCGATATATCTGTATATATGTAAGTAGATTCGTACCAGATCTAGTAAGACGATGACTTGAGGCAGCCAGCAGCATCTACTTGTATTTTTCGGTCTGATCTCTTATCTTACGAACTTGATCGGGGTCAAATTCTTTGCAGTGGATGACCTTTGTTTGAGGGATAATAATTCGGTCGTTTAATTTTTCAAAAAATTCTATTCTTGAAATTTGTTTGAACTTAAGAAAGTAATTAGGCATTCGATAAAATTGATTATAAAGATTTATTGTATGCATTTTCAAGATAGAGATAAAATAATTATCTAATTAAGCCAATTAAATGCACATATTAAGTGCACATTAAGTCAAATTGTACAGTTTCCGCAATGCAACATACCGGAAAAGGCGAAAATGCTCACAATGATTTGTTAGCAGATAATACTGTCGTAAAGCAAAACGTAAATAATCGGCAACAATTTAAACTTGATTCATTCAACAGAAGCGTTAAGAAAAATGATGTAATATCCCACAACTCTCATCATTTGTCAATCTGGCAGATAAAGCAAAACGATCGCAACAATGTATCTTTATTGCGAGATACAAACACTGGAGGATCGGCACAATTGCGGCCAATCAACTGCCTCTGTTTACGTTGCTAAATAATTGTAATACAGTGTTTGCATACAGGTCAATCAATATTTTTTTAAACCTTATTATTGCCCTTACATACATCTTTACTTATTTATAGATCTTGGATTTTTAAATGAAAATATGAAAAATACATTTCAATTTTAATTTGTTTTATTGTTCGGTCGCATTATCTGCGTTTGCTTGCAACATTCTTTGAAATTTTTTATGCTTACTGTTTAATTAATTATGAACCGCCTTCCTTTCGGTAGAATGAAAAACGAGCTTATAAACTGTTCACTTAAATTCAATTAGCCGCATAAAAAAATGAGGACGGACTTGCCAATTGTTCGATTGGTCTGAATTCTCCCGACTGAATTAAAATCCAAATCTTTAACGTATTCTGAAAAATAAAACATTTATGTGCATTGCAAGTACCGGTAGCTCATTAATATTAACATTTGAATTAATATAATTTTTTTAATTCTTGAAATCCGAAGATATTAGAAATACGAATCACTGTTAAAAGTATCTGATATTTGTGCTTACTTAGGATCTTGCGAGAAAGGCGACTAAACGCTCCGTGAAAGATTAGTTAGACTGCAAGTGAGTTAGTTTGCAGTTTCACCCGATTAATTGACGTTCGAATTTGTAAGAGAAAAAAAAATTTAGAGATTGAATAAATTGTTACCTATTATATTTTACATATTAATACACAAATTGAGAAATTTATCATAAACATTAAATTATGAAAATTTTAATTGAATGAAATTCAATTAAACTCCGATCACCTGATTGGCCTTTTAATAACGTTTTAATGAATTTAGTAAAACATTTAGTTGATTACAGTTACTTTTACCTAGAAAATAAATAAAACACATACAGCAATACTTCCGCGTATCCTTTGTAATTCTTCATAAACATATTAAATCTTTCTTTCTCTTCGTCTTGAAAAATATCAAAAACATTAACAAGCTCCATCAAAAAATCCTCTCAAATACCTCTACGATCGTTCACCCCTTTATGTCCTCCGAAAAAAGTCCGAAAACCGTCTCCCGGAAAAAATCCCCTCGGTGACTCGGTGCGACGTGACCGTCAGTAACCGCGGCAGGTGTGGGAGCGAGACAGCTGTAGTACTCAGCAGAGTGCCGTTCTCGGTTGGCCTGCGCAGAAAGACAGAAAGCAGCGGGCGAAGGAGTCGTCTCAGCTAAACTCGCTCATCAGAGGTCTCACAAGCACTGCCAGCGCGCTTTTTGCCAAGATGGCCACCATGTTGTCGCGGACAACCATCAGCCTCGCCGAGTCACTCAGCCGCCTCAACGGTTCAAAGGTACGAACTTTCTGCCGTCGTAGAACCCTTAACTTTCTATTCTTGGGCTTCCCGGGCCCAATCGGCCTTTCCTGGGCCCACCAAGGGCGACGCCTGCACAAACGCACCCACCTTAAGAGTGTGTAAGTGCGGGCGCGTAGTCTGCTAAATTGGTCGCCAGGGTCACGCGCGCACTTTGTACCCGAGCGCAAGAGCGACAAGGACGGCTTTACGTAAGAGAGAGAGAAAGAGAGAGAAAGATTCGAAAGGTCGAGGTAGACACTTGTCATATGGCAGCTGACAAAACTTGGAAATAAAGAGTTTTGGGCTTTTCTGACTGAATGATGCCGGTGTCTTTCGGGAAAATGAAAGAGCGAAGCTCGATAATGTGGGGGAGTTGAGCTTTTCGGAGCCTTAAAGAAGTGGGGGTGGCGGAAAATCGGGTTTTCCAGAGCTGTCTGCTGGGATTTTGCAAAGTTTTCAAATGATATGACTGTTATAAGAAATGGCATTGACTGAATGTAAATGCTAAGTAATTTGATTAACATACAGGTTTAGTCACTGTTTGAAATAATACTTTTTCTGAATACTTTTTACTGTGGGAGGTTTTAAATTTAGAACCAGCTGAGTCTAGTTTTCATCTGAGTTTGAAACAAAATATTAGGCTGCATTTTTGGGTATTATTAAATCAGTTGCACAGTAGATTTTTATTAAGGTGATTGATGCATAACAATTGTATAAAATTATGTTTCAATTATAAAGATAATGCTGTCAACAGCAGATATCATGTTGATTATTTTTTAATAGGTGATATCTCTAATTTTTTATTATGTTTGATATAAAAATATCTCTAATTGTAGTTTGCAGGCATTTGAACTTATTAAAAATTTACAGTATAAGAAACTTACATATTTATAATTCAGCTGCATAATATTATTTTTCATAAATTTTTCAACAAAATTTAAATAAAATGCATTGTAGAATATGAATAAATTAAAAAAGAATACAGTAAAAAGTTACAAGTTGCTATTAATTATTTTACTATTATGTATTTTTTTCGTTTAATAATTTATTATTTCATTAATTTTTTAAATATTTGATAATTTAATCAATATTGAAAGAGTTAATCAATAAAATAATTATTTTCTGAAAAACTTACAAAGAAGCCTTAAAGATTGTCACTTAAAAACAAATCTAAAAAACCTGAAGCAATTAAGGAAGTAAAAAAGAATTTTACAATGATGAATCAAAACATCAGACAAGTTTGTCAGCAAGCCTAAACAAAGTCTTCTGAAGCCTGATGTGCCTTTTCAAGATTGACAAGTGTAGGTCAATATTGCTTGGTTTGATGCCATTGAATCTATTTTTATCTCGCAGAAAGATTCAACTTAGAAACTTTGATCTTTTGCTTTGTTTCCAACATAATAAGTAAACATACCAGCAATGATTCAACTAATACACTTGTTCACTTACAGATCTTAGCTTGTACAAGCAGCTTGAATAAACAACCAGTGAGGAATCTGAATGTTCATGAGCACATCAGTTATAGTATCCTCAATGAAGCAGGAATTCCTACACCCAAGTTTGGCGTGGCCAAGACACCTGAGGAAGCTGCCAAACTTGCCACTGATTTGAAGACCAAGGACATTGTACTCAAGGCACAGGTTTTAGCTGGTGGCCGAGGCAAGGGCCACTTTAAAGGCACCAGTGTTAGCGGTGTTAAGATGTGTGAAACGTAAGTTTCTATTATAAAAATGCATGTATTTGAAGAGTTGAAATGCCCTCTGAATAACAAGTAATACTATATGAGAAATTTAAGCATTATAAAATATTATATAGAGTGAAGTTTAAAGAGTATTGTGCAAATTTATTAACTTAAGGGGATCCCAAAGGCAAAATTTACCGACCGAGCGTCCTCGTAAGAAAATCATGTATAAAAAAATAACTACTCAATAGTTTGCTACAAAAATGTATGCAGTCCCTGGTTTTTATAATTACAAAAGTCTGTG
>JAWWEM010000044.1:23235129-23246725 GCA_035582935.1 Ormyrus thymus | reverse complement strand
GACATAAGTTGAAATATCTCTTTGAAATTGCACATAGATTTTTGTAATTATAAAAGCTACGGAATGCACACATTTTTGTAGCAAACTAATTAGTATTAATTTTTTTATAATCGATTTTTTTACGAGGACGCTCGGTCGGTAAATATTATCTTTGGCATCCCGTTAAATAGACTAAAAACATAAGCAGTTGATTATTTAACAAGTAAGAAAGAGCTTTTAGAAGTCAAATATATTAATCAGAAATTAAAAAGATTTAAAATTTTATTCTTTCAAATGAAAAAATAATAAAAAATAATCTTCTTGAATAATAAAAAATGTGCAATATTCTTACCCTTTGTTAAAATTAGTTTCAATAACCTAGTTTCTCGAGAATTGATCTATTTTACATCATTAAAGTCAATATCTGATTTAACGTTTATTGATGATGCCCAACTTTAACTACTATTTTTATTCTAAAAAATATAATTTTAAAATTTTAAATACTAATTCTCGTTTAATTACAGTCCCGAGGAAGCGAAACAACTGGCGAGTCAGATGCTGGGTAAGCTCTTGGTAACGAAACAAACTGGGGAAGGTGGCAGGATATGCAACGCGGTAATGGTCACGCAGCGAATGTTTCCACGCAAGGAATACTACTTGGCCGTGATGATGGAACGTGCTTTCGGTGGTCCCGTCATCATCGCCTCGAGTCAGGGAGGTGTTAACATCGAGGAGGTCGCAGCCACCAATCCCCAGGCCATCATGTATGAACCCATCGACATCAACAAGGGCATCACGAAAGATCAAGCCGACAGAATCGCCGTTAAATTGGGACTGGAGAACGTTAAGGATTACATTTCCGAAATGATTGTCAACATGTACAGTCTGTTTGTGAAAAAGGATGCTCTGCTGCTCGAGGTCAACCCTCTGGCTGAAGATATCAATGGCAAATGTAGGTTGATTTTTAAGTTTTTAATTCAATAACTTAAACGTATTTTATAAATTACATGGTTGTACCCGGAAATAAATCAATATCTACTCTCAAGCTACTAAATTATTGTTAGAATAATTATTAGAATCTAATAATTGTACAACCATGCATAAATTTGTATTATTCGTATTTCTTCTCAGATTTCGCACTGGATTGTAAATGCAGATTCGATGACAATGCCGAGTTCAGACAGAAAGATCTATTCGCGCTTCGCGACTGGACACAAGAAGATGCGAAGGAAGTGGAGGCCGCGAAATTCGAGTTAAACTACATCGCTCTAGATGGAAACATCGGCTGCATGGTCAATGGTGCTGGGCTCGCCATGGCCACCATGGATATCATCAAACTGCACGGTGGGGAACCCGCGAATTTCCTTGACGTTGGTGGCGGTGCGACTGCTCAGGCTGTTAAAGAAGCGTTCAAAATTATTACTTCTGACCCAAGGGTAAGTTCGAGAGAAATAATTAGAAATAATTAGGGAATACTGTTTATCATTTTCTTTGTTTGTTATCCTTATACACTTTTTAGTTTGTTCTACTTAAAAATATTTGCTTAAATGAAAGCATTTAACATATAAAGTTACAGTATAATTATATAACGTTAAGCGCTGCTAATTTTTATTGCATAATCATAGTTTGTTCTCATATTTCTAGAGCGTTAGATCATTTGTAAGCTGAAACCTTTCGTTATTTTAGGTTCACGCGCTCTTAGTTAACATTTTTGGAGGTATCATGAGGTGTGACGTTATTGCCGAAGGTATCATTGCTGCGACGAAGGAGCTGGACCTCAAAATACCTGTTGTTGTTAGACTACAGGTAAATAAATATTAAATAAAAATATATAATTTTGCATTGTTACAAAATTCGTAAAGATTAATATATTAAAATTTTATTATTTTTTAGGGAACCAACGTCGATGAGGCCAAGGCTCTTATTGCCAACGCGGGTCTTAAAATCGTGCCAGTCGATGACCTCGACGAGGCCGCTCGTGTTGCTGTAAAACTGTCCACTATCGTCAAGCTTGCGCATTCTGCAAACCTCAATGTCAACTTCGAACTTCCTCAAATCTCCTAAAATGTTCTAGTTAAAAAATAATAAATGTAAAACAATGCAAAAAGGGAAGAAAAGCAAACGCCAATCATTAACGGTGGTAACTAACAGGAAAGAATGTGTGATGCAACTCTTGTTTCAAAGAGTGTTAAGTCGCAGCCCGAGAAATACTATTAATAAAAGTGATTGTAAATGATTTGTGCAAAATTCATTTCCACAGAGAACTGTGCAAACGATTTTTATTCTACACATAACTACTCTCTCAATAATAAATAGTTGTGCTTAGTCACATAATTTTTTATGATTATGCTGGATTGTGTACAACTGCATATTGTGTATTGAATGTGTAGTAGTAGAAATCCTATATGCAGTCTTGTAAAAACTATGTAAACGAATTATGCATAATTCATCATTATTTTTTCTTCGGGTTTCTTGTTCCAGATGTTCGTTTGTTTAAATGCGTTTTTAATGAAAGTGTTTTTGGTACCTAGTGTGCCGAAATTAAACAAAAAATGAAAGAGGCACCAAGTTGCCATAAAGTTGAATATTAAATATTTATTAATCTTTAAACAAAATACTATACTTCGTGTAAACTTGTATTGCGCGCGAAAACTGCTTTGAGCACTCGAATTTTTTCTCTCTCTTTCTCTCTCTCTCTTAATTTTAATACAGGCACAAAAAATATCACTGTACTTTTAATTATAAGTAATTTATTTGATTTGGTTTTTACTAATACGATTATGGCTTCTGAGAGAGAAATGAACTACGCGCTTCAGTATTAAGGAAACGTTTAAGGGTTGGAAAACAAAAAAATACTTAAAATTTGAAAAAAGAATATAATTTCGATTAAGAAGGTAAAATTTGTATCTTTCGGACTCAAACGAGTACGATATACATAACGAAAAAAGTAAAAGAAAAAGAAAATATTGTAACCTTAAATCATATTAATGCGTTTCAGTGAGCCTGTCTAATGTAATATATATACATAGTTATATATACATACATAAATTATTTTACATAATTTCAATTTTGTCCTCATTTCGTTTTGCACGCGTTTGTGCTGGCACCTTTACTTTCTTATACCTTTCAAAAAAATCTTTATTTTATTGCAAATTTTTTATACAATATATTTTGCATAAGATAAAATTTTTCTGCAAGTAATTAAAAAAATGTAAATAATTAAAAATAATTATAGACAATGAAAGTTGTTAAACATTATTCGGCTTATTTTTTTATTTGCTGGTTATTTTACCTTTTAGAGTGTTACAGTAAATTTCAGTACTAGTGAGAAACAGATTATTCTCGCCCGAGTGCGAGTTTGTCACCCGAGCGAAACGAGGGTGATAATCACACGAGTCGAGGATCATCTTTCGCACGTGTATCGATCATTTTTCAATACGACGAGCGGATAGGCTAATTTTGCGCACACTTGCGGGCGCAAGTGGTACTTATCGCACGGAGTTTCGAAAGATTTATTACTTTACTTTAACATTCATTTTTTATATTTTAATTTTTTCGTTTAAAATATTATAATAAGTTGCACCTAACTGCTTTTCAAAAATGCCTTTTTATCAAAGAAATTATTTTTTAGTTTCTATTAAAGTAAAGTGAAAAGTTAGAAATTGATAAAAGCCGTAATCGGTGAAAGATTGTAATGTGATTTTATTGTAAAACTAGTCCGAAAGTTTTAAAACTAATAAAGAAATTATTCAAATATCTAAAATAAGTAATATTAGAATGATTAAATTGAAAATTTTTATTATCATTTTTAAAACAATTTATTAAAAGCATATGCTCAATACTCAATAAATTAAAAACTTCAGCTAAAATAAATTTAAAAAATTTCAAATGTAAACAATTGACAAATATCACAATGTCAATCTGTTCAATCGACTGAGGTTTACTTGAAATTAATTTATATATATATATATTAGAAAAACAATATTTTTTTCTAAATATATCTCTCATTTTTACAATTTTTTAAAAGTTAATTTTTCAAAATAACCAGTTCTGCAAAATTATAAAAATTTTGTTCCTTTTCATAAACTTTATAGATAAAATATATTTATGAATTCCAAAAACGATCATTAAAGTGCGACCGATAAAACAGGATAATAACGGACTCAGATTCGTACTTTATAAAAACAACGCAAACAAAATAAAGCAAGTTGAACTTAAAAACCGCGCCGGAAGTATAATCTGTGCGTCCGCCTGAATATCCGGCAGCATTCATTTTTTTCCATTATTACACCGTCCATGCATCCGTGCTTGTGCAGATTCGCACACAAGCACCCTTGATAAGAATTTGCACGCACACAAGGGAACGCTCAAGTCATTCCATCGCGAAAGATTCAAAGCGCAATGTCGTCGGCGAGCTGCTGCAGCCTGCCGTGAAAACACCGAATTTGACGCATTTGTATACAATTTTCAACCATCGCCGCCAGTCTTGAGCAGGTTGTAGGAAGTTATAATTTCCAAGGAATCCCAAAAAATAGTTACGCGCCGCAACTGCAGAAGAAGTCCGTCGAATTTTTGAGGAATTACAGTTTTTCTAGTGCCGGTGAAAAGAAGCTGTTTCGAAAATGGCTAGCGTTTCGTATCACATCGCTAATCTCCTGGAAAAGGTAAACTTTCTTTGAACTTTTCAACGTCCTCGATACTTTGGGGGCGAAAAAGATTTGTGAAAAAGGACTTCCCTGGAAATCCTAACCTATACGCTCTTCTCCGAACATTTGTAAATTTCATTTTGTGCAAATTTTTCAATGTTTCTTGAAAATTTATTGAAAATTTTTCTGTATCTTTTTGTTTTTGTAATTTAGTTTGATAAGTTTTAAAAGAAAGGAAATTTCTCCAGTAAGGTTTCCTTCTCAAGTTGGGGCAGTTTTTTATGCTTAGGGGAAGGAAACAAGTTTGGGAATTAGTTCTTTTCAGATTTATGTAGATCATTTATAAATTTTACACAATGGAATTGCGATTTTTGATTCAGGATAAAAATAATTGAGAATGACTTTGAATTTTTAGGGTCTAATGACCCAAGGCCTAAAATATAACATCTATTATAGTTAGTGACTGATGTGATATATATCTTTTTTTTATTTTTTTTTTTATTTAAGAATTATTTATTTTAACTTTAATTTAATAACAAATAATAATAATAAATAAATAGTAATAGATAAAAATTAAAATAATAAAATAATCTAATATATTATATATATCAATATTATTAAGAGTTTGGTTTACAAAAGTAGGCTTGAATTTCACTTATATTATTTTTCTCATGCATTAAATGTTTTATTTCAATATTTTTTGTTAAATTTAAAATATGTGAAGATAAAAATAGTTTACTGAAAGAAGTCAATATTTTTGTTAGTTCATTGTAGTCACAAATATTTTTATTTTTCACTACTTTGTGTTTATTTTATTAATAAATATAAAATTTTAAAAAGTTTAAAAATACATTAATATGTATGTAAATAAATAAAGTGCAAAAGAAATTTTCAGTTTGAAGATATAAAGTGGATTTAATATATTCACTATAACAAATTTATTTTAGAAATTGATAATAAAATTTTTACTTTATCAGATGACATCCAGTGATAAGGACTTCAGGTTCATGGCAACGAATGATTTAATGACAGAATTACAAAAAGATAATATTAAATTAGATGATGATTCTGAACGCAAAGTTGTTAAAATGCTTCTTAAATTACTGGAAGATAAAAATGGAGAAGTACAGAACCTTGCTGTCAAATGGTATGTATTATTAATTTAATTTACATAAAAAAATAATGATAATTACAATTTTATCACTAAGTTTTCATAAGTTTTTTTATTGAAATGAATATTTTAAAAGATATTCATTGAAAAAGACTTCAATATAATAACTGTTTTAGTTTGGGTCCTTTGGTAAACAAAGTTAAGGAGTACCAAGTAGAAACAATTGTTGATGCTTTATGCAGTAACATGGTATCTGACAAAGAACAACTCAGAGATATTTCCAGTATTGGCTTGAAAACAGTTATTGCTGAACTTCCTTTAGGTTCCAGTGCTCTAGCAGCTAATGTTTGTAAAAGAATAACTGGTCGCTTAAGCACTGCTATTGAGAAGGTAAAAATTTATCTTGTATAATATTAATAAAACATATTTGTGTTTTGAATTATCATATATATTGAGTAGTAGAATAATTATTAAAAAAATAATTGCAAACAAATAAAGATAATTGAAAGCTTTTATTTAAAAATGCTGTAAATATTAGCAATGCAACTTCCCTCTTTCTATGTTTTTATAATATTTTACAGCAAGAAGATGTGCCCGTACAGCTGGAAGCTTTAGATATAATCGCAGACCTTCTGTCTCGCTTTGGAGCTCTCCTTGTTACTTTTCATTCTGTTATATTAGCTGCATTACTGCCACAGCTTTCATCTCCAAGACAAGCAGTACGTAAAAGAACTATAGTTGCTTTGAGTCATCTTATGACATCCAGCAACAGTCAATTATATAACAGACTATTGGATCATCTACTAGAGGGCCTGTCCAATAACAAAGTCAATAATGTTGTTCGTACTTATATACAGTGCATTGCATCTATCTGGTGAGTAGATTGTTTTAATAAAGAATAAAAACATTCGTTAAAATCAAATACATTTCTTATTTTAATGTTATTTACCGCCTGCAGTCGACAAGCTGGACATAGATTTGGAGAGCAAATTGAAAGGGTCATGCCACTTATTGTTCAGTACAGTACAGAAGATGACGATGAACTTCGGGAATATTGTTTACAAGCCTTTGAAGCTTTTGTGTACAGATGTCCAAAAGAAATCACACCACACATAAATAAAGTAAGTTTTGTGTAAACCATCGCATTATGCTACGTTCTTTTACTGATTATTGTAGCAAATAAAATGTAAATCTACAAATAATTTTCTTTTTATAAAAGATCATAGAAATTTGTCTGAAATATTTAACATACGATCCGAACTACAACTACGATGACGATGCAGGCGAGTCGTCTGACGGCGAGAACGCAATTATGGAAACAGAAGAAGATGGCGAAGAGGATGCCGAAGACGAGTACTCAGACGACGATGATATGAGTTGGAAGGTACGTCGCGCAGCTACGAAGTGCCTCGAGGCTGTCATATCCAGTCGACGAGAACTACTGTCCGAATTTTATAAGATCATCTCGCCTGCTCTTATTGCCAGATTTAAAGGTAAGAAATATTAAACACTTATAGTTTTAAATGTCATAAAAATACTAAATTTATACGATTTTCTTCAGAACGAGAAGAAAATGTGAAGTCTGACATCTTCCACGCGTATATTACGCTTCTTCGTCAAACGAAGCCAACAACAGGTGTTGCCATCGACCCTGATTCAATGGAGGATGAAGAAGGTCCAATATCGTTGCTACAGCAACAAGTGCCCCTAATTGTTAAAGCAGTTCATCGACAGATGAAAGAGAAGAGCATCAAGACACGTCAAGATTGCCTGTCTTTGCTAAAAGAACTTGTACTGGTACTGCCAGGGGCTTTGACCAACCACATACCGGCCTTGATTCCTGGAATCCAATATTCCTTGGGTGAAAAGAACTCTTCAAGCAATATGAAAATCGATACCTTGGCGTTTGTGCATACACTTTTGTCTACACACCAACCCGAGGTGTTCCATGCCCACTTAGCTGTTTTGGCTCCGCCAATTATAATTGCTGTGAGTGATCCGTTTTACAAAATTACGGCCGAGGCTTTGTTGGTATTGCAGCAGCTTGTACAAGTCATCAGACCTCACGGTGAGTTTTAGATACAATAAAATAACAATATTATAGCTTTTTAAAATTGTTAATAATTAAAATATTTTAATTTTTAGATAAACCGTCAAACTTTGATTTTACGCCGTTATCTGGGGAGCTGTATTGGTCTACTCTTTCACGATTACGAACTGCTGACATCGATCAAGAAGTGAAAGAACGAGCAATTGCTTGCATGGGTCAAATAATTGCTCATCTTGGTGATACACTCGAGAATGAGCTACCCACATGCTTACCAATCTTCCTTGATAGACTGCGAAATGAAATCACTCGGCTTACTACTGTCAAGGTTAGTTCTATACTTTAATATTTTTTTCGTAAAAACCTTTATACTGTCAATAATAATTTAAATTTATCAGGACGGAATTATTAACAGTACGTGAAACATGTTTTTCTTTTGCTAAAATTAGGCTTTAACGTGCATTGCTGCATCACCGTTACGTATCGACTTGAAACCAATTCTACCTGAAGCCATACCGATCTTGGGTTCCTTTCTGCGTAAGAATCAACGTGCTCTAAAGTTGAGTTCACTAGTGTTGCTGGACACATTGGTGCGCAACTACAGCGATGCGATGAACCCGGAACTTCTGGATAAGGTTACTTCTGAACTTCCCGCTTTACTCAACGAGACAGATTTGCACATTGCTCAATTAACACTCACGTTGCTGACGACTATTGCTAAAGTACATCCCATTGCACTCAACAAGATAGCAGACAACATTCTGCCAGAAATCTTTACGCTTGTCAAATCCCCACTGTTGCAAGGTATGTATTAAATATGAAAAATAACGCAATTATACAAATTGAGAAAATGTACTCACCTGGGAACCCCGGTAAGCTTTCTATATATACTTTAAGGCATTGAATTCGACTTCGTCATTAGTTTTACCTTAATACCCATTTGATTTGAGTAAATATCAGAAAAAGGTTAAAAGAAATCCCAAAAAATTATGGAAAAACCGATTAAAGAATATCAATAATGCATACTTATAGAAAAATCCGAGTAATGGGTATCAGCAAAAAATGAAAAAACTTATTTGGATTTGATAGAGCCTTGGCCTTAGGTATTTTAATGCGCTAAATACAAAACTAATACTAGTTAATCTTTCTCGTTCACTGATATTGAATTATTTGAGAAAAACCGCCGAAATTATAAGAAAAATTAATATTATCATTTAATAAATAAATGTAGAAATTAATGGTTTTCTACAAATTATTTATTAAGGCCGACGTTTCGATCTTAATGGCTACTGTTATTAACAGCATTTCTTAATATAATGTTATCATTACATCATTTTTATATTATAAATCTAAGTACATACTCTATCCCTTGGCCAAAAACTATTAAAATAAGCGGTTAAATGGGCTGGATTATAGAGTTAAAATAAATTAGCTAATTTTCATCATCAAATTTTTACCATTCAATATCAAAAATATACTTCATATTTGAAAAGTATAATATTTTTAAAGACACTTTACTTCATTTATATGAATTTTACTTGAATTATGTAAGCATGATTGAAAAATGCTAATTTTTTCGTTTAATATAAATAAAAAAAAAATATAATTTATATTTTAATATTCTTATAAATTATAATGATAATTTTAATTAGTAATTATATTAAAATATAAATTAATATATTTTTATTTTTATAAATGATAATGATAATTAAAATTATATTAAAATATAAATTATATTTTTTCTATTTATATTAAATAAAAAAATTAGCATAAATAATTAAGTAAAATATTATTTTATTTTATTTTATTTTCATTTTAATTAAAAATACATAATTCAAATAATATTCATATAAATGAAGTAAAGTTTCTTTAAAAATATTATAATTTTTAAGTATGAAGTATATATAATAGAGTAGTAAAAATCTATAAATTATTAAAATAATTCGTTGTTAAAAAAATCTTATAAAACTCATTTTTCAGGATTTAATATGTGTATTTTCACTAGAATCTAGAAGATTTTATAAAATTTTATAAGATGTTTTTAACACAATGTATATCGTATTTATACCGGCTTGCGGGAAATGAAAATATGAAATACTGTTGCACGTGGTCACTTTACTCAGACCGCCGACAGATGGAGACTCTATAACACGTAAAACGTAACAATTTGATTTTTAATTAAATATAATAATGTAAAAGAAAAATGTTCTCTTAATTTTAAAAATAGTTTAATACAAAAAAAAATCACCAACAGGAATGGCAAATTTTCATTTTTCATTTATTTTGATTTATAAAATATAATTGTATATTAATTGTTAAAATATCTATTAAGTAACAAATATGATATATCTTAACATATTTAAAATTTGTTAAATCAATTTTTATATATTTAATTTTAAGCTATTTCAACTACACTTAAAATTTTTTATGATTCACCAATAATTAAAAAATACTTAAACAAATACCCCGTAATAATTTTTTTTTTTATTGACAATCAAAAAATTAATAAAATTTGGTAAGCAAATCATGAGAAACAATTATTCCTAAAAAAAAATAAAAAAAAACGCCCGAACAGGGACTCGAACCCTGGACCCTCAGATTAAAAGTCTGATGCTCTACCGACTGAGCTATCCGGGCGTGTTGGTGGCCGAAGTAGTAGTGTATTCAAGAGGAAAATGAAAGCCGTCGAAGATATATATACCTGTGGATTATTGTAATAGCCTATCAGGGTGAAATCGCAGACTGTCATGCGAAGCTGTTCTGGGCCTTGAAATCCGACTGTGAATAAATTCAGAAGTTAGAAACTCTTAAAAATAGTTCTTAGAATGAATAGTACTTAAACTAAAAATTTTTTTTTATTATTAAATTCCATAAAATGAATGAATTAAACATAATTTTATAATTTTTCATTCAATCCATATCGATTAAAAAATGAAATAAAAATTTTTATACGAATTACCGGGTTAAAAAAATATTTTTTAATTTTAATTCAATCCATATTAATTAAAAAGTGAAATAAAAATTTGGAATCCGAACTACCAGGTAAAAAATCATTTTTTTATTTATCATTTATTTTTAATTCTATATTATTTGATTAAAAAATATTTTTTTTAATTTTTAATTTAATCCATATCGATTAAAAAATGAAATAAAAACTTTTAATCTCAACTATCGAATTAAAAAATAATTTTTTAATTTTTAATTCTATATTATTCGATAAAAAATGGAATAACAATTTTTTTCCAATTCTTATATTTTTAAAAACATAAAAACTAACTTAACTTAACTTTCTTGCTAAGTACAAGAAAATACACATATACATTATATATGAACATGGACAATGATACGGACATCCATTAAAAAACTCGATTTTCGAGAGTCGCTCAAAACTATTAACTTGCCTTTTTTTGAAAATTTTCAATTCTTGTAGTTGAAGTTGAAAATTGTTTTAGTCTAGAATTCATTAATTAATAATAAATAATGTTGTAGAATTTCTTAATATATAACTTGAGATAAGAATTGAAAGTAATTTTATTTATTTGAACCCTACCGTTTTAATAAAACCTTTTAATTTTTAATTCAAAATTATTAAATTAAAAATTTGAATTCAAAATTTTTGAATTATAAAGAGCTCGCAACCCTGTTAGTTTATGGTTAATAAAACTTAAATTTACAAACTAAATTTATATATTATACACAGATAAAATTTTCTATTTAAAATTACCGTGAAAATGATGATAATCTCGGGGCGAGGTTGTCATATTTGAATTTTTAAATGGTACCTGACATCAAATTTTATCAGTTTTTACATCG
>JAWWEM010000044.1:23199123-23235029 GCA_035582935.1 Ormyrus thymus | reverse complement strand
TAAGTGCGCTCTGCAATAGTTGGAGTCTAGATGTCGATTCGATTTATGTAGACTATCTTTAAGTGTTAGAACTTTAGGCTGCACCTAGAGATCATCATCGGCGAACAAGTTCTGTCAGACAGCGTCTTGAAGGTGAATCGGCTCCTAGACCGTGTAAACTACGAAGCGCACTACCTAAACACTATCATCGACAACTTGGTACTTCGAAATAATCGACTCAAACTAAATCGAGACCTAGATCCCGAAAACTACGGAGCGCACCACCTAGACATCATCATCGGCGACCTGGTACTTAATGAGAGTTTCCTTAAGGTGAAACGACACCTAGACCCCGAAAACTACGAAGCGCGCCACCTAGACATCATCATCGGCGACCTGGTAATTAAAGAGAGCCTTCTTAAGCTAAATCGATACCTACACTAAGAAAACTACGGAGCGCGCCACCTAGACATCATCATCGACGATCTGGTACTTAAAGAAAGCCCCCTTAAGGTAAAACGACAACTAGATCCCGAAAACTACGGAACGCACCACCTAGACATCATCAGCGACCTGACTCTTGAAGATAACCACCTTAAGTTTATTCGACAAATAGTCTCCGAAAGCTACGGATCGAACCACCTGGACGTCATTATCGGCGACGTGGTACTTGGAGATAATCACCTCAAGTCTATAGTAGTCTATAATCTTCGAAAATTCTTACAAAACCCTCCGTAACCTATCATAGTTCCTGTTCTACTTCTGACAATCTAAACTACGGCTCGCCACAGCCGGCGCGGGCCAGAAAAGTTCTACATGCCTTGCAAGGGCCGCGCAAGGCTGCCGTGCGAGGGCCGGACGAGCACCTACGGCTGCCTCGTCCGGCCCACGCATTTGCCTTGCAATTATTTCTACTCGGGTATTTATAGTTTAACGTTTTATTTTACTTGAAAATTTTTCTCTCAGATTATCACATGCCAATCACAAAGCCCTTCGGGCGTCACGCACCTGCAAAACTTCGTGCCTTCGATTTGGGTGTTATTGCACAGACACTGCGAGTGCACGGAAGAAGGCACACGTAACGTCGTTGCGGAATGTCTCGGTAAATTGACCCTCATCGATCCTGCCAATTTGTTGCCTCGGCTTCAGGAACTGTTGAAATCTAATTCAGCACTGATGAGAACGACTACTGTCACCGCTGTCAAATTTACCATCTCGGATCAGGTAAATTATTTAGTACGTCAGATTTTTGTGTCGTTATTCAATGTAATATTAATAATTTCAGCCTCAGCCTATCGATGCAATGTTGAAACAATGTATGGGTAGCTTCTTAGTAGCCTTAGAGGATCCAGACTTGAACGTAAGAAGGGTAGCATTGGTTGCATTTAACTCGGCGGCACACAATAAACCAATGCTGGTGAGAGATCTTTTGGATCAAGTCTTGCCCCAGTTATATGCCGAGACTAAAGTAAAGGTATGATCAAATCGCTTGTCTAAATTCTCAAAATTAAAAAAAAAATTTAAGTTTAAAATAAAATAATTTAAACCACAGAGAGAACTAATTCGAGAAGTAGAAATGGGTCCCTTCAAACACACAGTAGATGATGGTTTGGACCTGCGAAAAGCAGCTTTCGAATGCATGTACACGCTGCTTGATTCGTGCCTCGACCGGCTGGACGTATTTGAATTTCTCAATCACGTTGAGAATGGTCTTAGAGATCATTACGATATTAAAATGCTTACTTACCTTATGACAGCCAGACTCGCGCAACTTTGTCCTACTGCTGTTTTACAGAGTAAGTTTATGAACATTATCACTACAAAATAATTTCATTTTTTTTCTGCTTAATGTTAAAAATTTAATCAACAAATTTGAAACTTTTAAGGGCTTGAAAGACTGGTGGAACCATTAAAGAGCACGTGTACAATGAAAGTCAAGCAAAATTCTGTAAAACAGGAGTACGAGAAGCAGGATGAGCTCAAGCGATCTGCGTTCCGAGCTGTGGCTGCTCTTCTCACAATCCCAGATGCCGGTAAGTTCAATAAATTTTTTCATATTTCCCAAAAAATATTTTATTTAATTAGTATAGAATTTAATATTTAATTTAAGAAAAACTTAAAAGAATTTTATTCATACGAAATATTTTGCGAAAAATTGTTGTTTTGCTAATTTTATTGAATGAATGACATTCTTCGCGTAGAAAATCTGGTTGCAAAAATATAAGAGTCTGAAATATAAAGAGTGGTGTACGTGCTCCGTTGAACCTCCTTTATTCGAGCACGATTAAAATTTTATTAAACATGCGTCAGCAAAATCATTATATTCTATCCGTTCACTTTATCCAATTCACGTCATCTCCAGATCATATCAATTATTAATCGTTGTTAATGCACGCAATATTCATTACGAAAAAAAGCATTATTCGATAATAAAATGCTGTAAAAATGTATTCATTTTTTAATCGTGTTTTTGATTGGAAATTGTTAATGAATGCAAATGCAATGTGTATACTGCTTTAATGTTTACTTAAATTTAATTTAATTTTATTATTAAACTTTTACTAATACATTGTATTAAATCAATAAATCTGGCGTCCTTTTACCAGCAAATTGTTTTATTAAGATTAATTATTATGTAAGACTTCTAATTACGAAAGTATATGAATTTTAATTTCTCAACAAATTTTTATGTTTACTTATTTATTGCTACAGATAAAAATCCGGCACTCAACGAATTCGTCACTCAAATCAAAGGAACACCAGAACTGCAGCCCCTGTTTGAGGTCATCCAAAAAGATTGTACTGGTGGCAGCATCAACGATACCAACCTGATGGATCAGAGCTAAAGTCCGCGAGACAAACTATGCATTTGGCAGCTTTTCGCGTAAAATAAGGAGAGAATTATAGACCGCTCGGAATTTTGTATACACACAATACAACGCGACGCTGCCGGGATGAATGGATCTTTTATAAGCAGTTTAATGGGAAAGTATAAGAATCGACGTGTCGCATGCGAGGATATTACCAATTACGGCATTAAAAAAACACAACCTTACCTATATAATTATCATTAACCACGTCTGCGGCTGCTGAGAGATTTAAGAATGAAGAGTGAAGCGCGATTGCAGTGAATAAACAAAGATAAAACTATCGATAGTTTATTTCTATACGTTATTTTTTCATTAACTGTAGTCCCCCGAATTAAAGGATGAATTGGGAAAAGTAAATGAATTGAAATCTCAAGAGGAATGAGAAGAAAATTCAAGAAAATGAGAAAAAAAGGAAAAACACGTAGTTTTCAGTTAATACGGTTTATATTTAGCGCTAATGCCTGTATAAACAAAAAGGATGAAAAATAAATTTACCGGACGTTTAAATATTTTAACACTTGAGTTTCATTGCTTGGCTGATTATTTGTTCTTTCTTTCGAATCATCTCGAAAAGATTAAGTGTGTAATCATTTAAAGCGAGAAAAGTGCATATTGATTTTGAAAACAAATCAAGATATGAATCAAGAAACTTTAAGCAGTTGAATTAAAAGTAGTTTTTTAGATTGCACAATGATAAGAGTGTAATAAATAATGATTAAATAACAACGTAATTTAAATAATTAGCTATTTTGTTTGCAGAATAATTGTAACTTGCACGCGAGGGCTACATAAATCATG
Organism: Ormyrus thymus; assembly: GCA_035582935.1. Taxonomy (NCBI): domain Eukaryota; kingdom Metazoa; phylum Arthropoda; class Insecta; order Hymenoptera; family Ormyridae; genus Ormyrus; species Ormyrus thymus. Next base: position 23,231,382 of record JAWWEM010000044.1, on the reverse strand, counting down.
AAAACTACTTAAACTATTCAAAGTATTGATAGCACATTAATTAAATATTGCTTTTCAAATATTTAATGGTTGTCAATATTAATCTGTGAAAAAATTCATATCAAATGGATTTATATACGATATCGCATGAATATGATTTTCTACCTTGAAAGTCAAGAATTTCGCACGTGCAAAAAGGTAATTTATTTTTCTCTAAAAAAAGAAGCTAACACATTTACTAACACATTTTCTGTTCATTAATTAAGATTTTTTGTTTTAAAAAATTAGTTTTCTCAAAAAATTTATTTAATTTAATTGAAAACTAAAAAGTTTATTATTTCGGGTATAATTGTATAAATTTATTGTGCATATAATTATTGGTTTCTGAATGATTCTATACAAATAATGTGAGGCAATTTTTAAAATGGCATACGTGACAAAAATCATAGAACGTTTTCATTGACCGCTGCAATTTTGATCTAACTTTCTGATGACACTTCGGATTGATCAATCCTTGTTTGACTCCATCTAAGTGAATCATTTATACAAATAAAAAAGGTAGCTTTAGAGTGAATCTCTTCATTATCGCTTTCAGAATAATGAATATAAATGAGCTCATCACACAATAAGTTTCCAAGCAGCCGAAAAATCAATCGTAGATTTTTTAAACAGCAGAAGATGTATCCTTCCATGAAAACGAAGCAGTCATCGAGGGGGTAACACCACAAAGGCATCTTTCCCTGAACTGCGGCGGGCAATTACGCTCGGAATTCTCATTTTCTAGGTAACTCGCCGAGCGGCGGTCATCATCATCTCGCTGTCTTGAATTTCCGCGGCCTAAGCAAATACTGCGGCCGCATATAACATAACCGTTTGGGCGTCGGAGCTGTAAAAAGGCGAGCGCCTACGTGAGCTTTTGCATAGTGCTCATGGACGCGCCGGACTATAACGCGAGGCGATAAAGCAGCGCGACAACATTTTTGCCAACTATCGACGAGCGCTGATGCGATGTGATAAAGGCGTGATGGAATTGCGTCGAGAGGGCTTAGAAGGATTAGTTTGAATGAGAATTGCGGGACTGGAGAGAGTTTAATTGCTGATCGTAATTTTTGGTGAAACTTTGATACTTAGATGACTTAGGTGTGTGCTTTGACGATGCAGTCTGACGGTGATTTAGGAGAAATCGCCGTAGTCAAAGGCGGATTTCAGAAAAATGTTTATGATTTATACGTAATGGATGCAGTCTTTTTTTGCAATCAATCCATTTTACGACTTTGGAAATTACGTTTTTTATTAGTCTATTAAAGAATTCTTACGTTTGTTTTAAATATTAAATTAGCTAAATTCAACATGATTAGTTTTTTTAGACATACTTTTATTTACGGTTTAAAAATATTGGAATAAACAGAACGTTGATTGTCCTACTAAAACATTTATAAAAATGTTTAATCTTAATTTATTACAATAGATCATTGTATACAAATATTTTTTAAATGATTATTAACAAAAATTTATGTCATCAATTTTCTTATCATAACATTAAGTTGTACAGGTTTTCATATCTAAAATATTAAACATTATTAAAAAATGTAAGTAAAAATTAAATAATAAGATAAAATAAAACTATTTTAATTATCATTTCAAAAAATTAAAGATACGTTTTCAATCGTATATTAATATTAATTTCAATCCTATATTGTCATAAGAAACGTAAACTTAATTTCATTTAAGATAAAACTAAATGTTGCTTAGCTCCGGTACGTGGAGTGTCGAGCGTACCTAACTTGTACATTTTCAAAATTTTCTCCAACAATAAGCGAGAGACAGAAGTGCCTGCAGGTAGAAAATTCAGAAATTTTCATAGTATCTAGTTCTCTCCTACTCTCCTAATAACTTCGGTCGCAACTATGACTAAGCAACGAACCATCATGAAATCTAACTTTTTAATGTTCCCTTTTTATTTAATCTGATCTAAAAAATAAGGAAGATTAGATGGGTGATTTAATTGAAACATTTATTTTTCTTAACTATATGAAAAATTAAAAATATTGCAATAAATTTTAAAAAAAATTATTTAATATTTTTGAAGGAGAAGCATTGCAAAAATGTTATTATTGTTTTTTAAGAAACGCGTAAAAGAGCATTAATACTAAAACAATTATTATGTAAGAAAAAAAAATTCTTACTCATTTATAAATCAACAATTTTTATAAGCGAAGCATCCAGAACTGCATCCGCGCTGCTCTTTCTAACATGCAGAAAGCGTCGCAACGAGGCTTTAAATCCGTTCCCGAGCGAAAACTCGAAAAATCGCCGCTCTAAGCATAATGTTAACACACATTTTATTCAAAAACGCCGAAACTTCGTTGTCCGAGAGCAGCGTGCATTATTCATGAACCGGCCGGTTTTAAGGGTCGAGATTTCTCGTGAATCTTAATGAAACCGTTCGGAAAGACATGCAACGTCGCGGCGCCAATCTGATGTACAGTCTGCAAGAAATAGGAGCAACGCGAATCTCGAGGGAGTCAAGGGGGGGGGGGGAAGGGCAGAGAGGCGTGAAGGAGCATCTTCAATTTGACTTTTTGCGCCCGGCTTTGGGTTTCGGAAGGCGGTTGTTTAAAATTTCGAACGGTCACCGGTGCTTTTTTTTGCTCGACGGTCATTACAATTTTTTAGATATTATCAAAGGAATATTTTCCTTTGTATCTTTTGTAAAAAGGCTGTTTTAAACTAGATTCCGTCGGAGATGTTTAAAAATTTGAGTTACCTTATGTACATTAACAGCAGAATTTCATGTGAATTAAAAGTGAATTAAGGTTTGCGTATACGCATGAGGATTCATTTAGTTTTTAAAATCGAAAACAAGTTTTTTTTCAACGAAAGGTGTTTCCTTATCGAAAGTTTCGTAATGAACCACCAGTCGCCAACTAAATCTGCCAAGATTCTCCGAACTCATTATTTGCCTAAAATCCCAACTTCCCACTTACTCACGTCCCAACAAATCAGTCCGTCGCGCAGTCAATTCGAGCGCAACAAGCGATATCGCTGAGACGCGTAAAGTTGCAATGCCGCCCGGGAGACATTATATACCCTCCGCTGCCGTTATTAATCGTCATCTGACGCGCGTCAGCGATTGGTTTTAATGCCGGCTGCGCTCGAGTCCTCACGTAGGCAATGACGCGCGGGTCAAGCGGGCTCTTTCACGGCGAGCGCGATCCTTGCCGCGGATGTACCTTTGCGAGGCCACGCTGATATTGTCGATGCTATTGTCCGAGCGAGCGCCTCGAAAAAATGCTCGATTCTGCAATCGAATTGGCTGATTCGACCGACGTGGGATCTGATGAGGCTGTTATTTTCAGAAGAAGCGTTACGAGGATTTGGGGTGGTTCGGTGAGTCGTATAAAATGTCGATTGAAAAGTAGTTGGCTTATTTCAATTCTGAGAAATTCAATTCAAAAGGAACGTAATTTCAATTTTGTATATTAATAATTTACTAAAATTTCGTTTTAATTATTCGCGTGCAAGGAAGACGGAGCACAAGCGTTCTTTTGAAAGAGGATCTTTTATTGTTCTTCGAAGTTTATAAATCGAAATAAGTTTTATTTTTTATTTACTTATTATTAATTTAAGAGATTTAAGTAAAGTACGGACTAGTAGAATGAAATTAATATTATTATAAGAATTTCATGGCCTATATGAAGTTTAAAAATTGGGTTGTAAATAAATAAATGATAATTTATCAATTAATTAATTGTTAATTAATTATTAATGAATTAATTTTTAATCAATGCAATGCCCCCTCTGCTTCTTCATGTTAAAAACCAATATAAAATTACTAACTATATTGAATATACATAATAGCGATCAAACTTATTTTTATATATTTCTTTAAGTTTGGATTTTTACTAAGAAAAACTCTTAATTAAGAAGATGTTAATTAGGATAAACGTCAAAATTCTATGCCGCCTTGTTGGTCGGTGAAGTTGCGAGGTCAAAGTTATGATAATGAACGAATTATATAGACAATGCATGAAGTGTCACTGTTAATCTTAATTTTCACTGTTGCTGAATCTTTTTTTGGTACGGGAGAGGAAATCGCAGTAAACTAATTAACCGAACGGATTACCATTATTTGAATGGTGATTTTTTATCAATTTAAGTAAACGTCAAAGGAAGCGCCACCACTAAACCTTTTTGAAAAAAACAAACGTTTCGCTCAATCCATTTATACGTACTTCCGTTAAACGCATGAAAAAATGAAGTTTCATTCCAAGGGTACAAGGAATAGAGTTTCAACATTGTTATGAAGCAGCGGAACTTCCACTTTCGTTCATTCGTAAAGCGTTCCATATCCAGTGCTGCCGCATGCCCATACTTTTCGAACAGGGCAACAGACATTCTAAGAAGTAATAACGCAGAAGATTCGTGATGTTCCTTAGATTTTTCCTAAGCAAAGAGAGAGACCGCGCTCAGGTATACAAATGTAAAATGCTTTTAAATCAAGATGGGCCATACCTCGATCTCATCTAATAACTCAAAGGGTATTTGTGCAGTTCCTGACAGGTCTTGAACGCAGTAGGTATTATTTTTATCAACTCTTTAATTCTGTAACCATGTGGTATATCACATGGTTCAGTATTTTAAAGTATTTTTAGTGTTTTTTTATCGCACCAGACGTTTTTAGTTGCATTTTTCCCTTGCATAATTTTATTAAAATTTTAAACTATTAATTGATTAGATTTAAAACGCCTTGTATCACGTACAAGGGCCGCCGATATTTATAGAATTTTAAAATCTGCTAGGCGTAAATTATTTTAAATTGTACTGTATAATTTTGCTTTAATAATAATCATTATTTTTTAAGCAGTTTTTTAACAATAAGGTATAAGTATAATTGCTTTAAAACCTATACAGGGTATTATTACAAGCTGTATAAGCAAGGCTGAAAAAATTACCCCTTCAGGGTTCCCTCTTATATTTTATTCGTGCAGTGCATCTGTATATTTATCTGATAAATATAAATACAGATATACAGATATAGTCTACGAACGTTTCGTAATATTTTATGCGATCGCTTGCGTTATAATGCAAGTTTTAAGACCGCGTGAATAATCGGCGTTCGATAGATTACCAGTTAAGATCTACGGGCGTAAAAGAAAAAACGAGCACCTGTAAATTTCAGAAACGGCAGATGAACTCTCTACCTTCACAAATTTGCTGTCACAGGTATTTAAATTCGCTTGGATATTTTTAAGGCTTTACTACACATTAAAATTAGCTTTTTTATTAATTTATACAACATTTTTGTTTTTTCACGCAACACTTCAAAATTGGCGTTTAATGGATCAACTTTAAATGTTTATTTTGACTGCGGTTAAAAGTCAAACTTGATTTGTTATCTGCATAATCGAACCAGTTTACCGATCCTGCCTATTTTTACACCTATCTTTATACGCTCTTTATTGATAGTTATGTAACTTTAACTGCGTACAATCATTAGCCGAGGTAATAGTAATTCCTAAAATCAGCTCGAAATGCAAATCAAAGTAGCGATATAAAACATTTTAGCTTTACGCCACCATAAATCGATTTTTTTCGCAAATCGAGCGGCTCGCTCCCAGCGAACCCCACGAGCTGCGCGCATTCCTGAAATACTCAAAAACCTTAAATCCACCGTAACGAAGTATAAGCCACGGAGTGCGATCAGAAGCGCATCTCGAGCCGGTCGCAGCGAGGTAAACAAAGGCCTAGGAAATTTTGCGCGCGCTCCGCTTCGCTCCGGCCTCCGATAAGGATCTGCTCGCGCGCGTCATCCCGCGGCTCTTGATATGCGCGGCGCGCGCCGCGATCTCCGGGCTTCTCGTCCGCGCGTTTGGGAAAATTTTGCCGCGGCGAGCCGGCCGGATTTTTTTCATTCTCTCTCTCGCGCGACGACGGTTCGAGCTTCAGATGCTTCGGATTAAGATCGCCCGAGTTATTGTTTCGCAGATAAGTGCGCCAACGCGCGAAAATACACTGAATAATCTTGAAATAAACGTGCCTTTTACGTGCTTGCGGTACTGCTGTTACGGAAGCACCGGGACAGTAACAATTTTGGCTTTTCTCGGAGCTAAGTAAAACTCAGAAAATTTTGCAATCTCGAGAAGGTGTTTTGAAAACAGTCTTATTTTTCGCAAGCGCAGATCATCAAAATATACTCTACTTTTTAGATTGCACGAGAGATTGGTTAATGCTCCGTGCGAGAAACGTACTTTGTACTTGAATTAGTAATGCCACTTTCCTTGCCTACACACTTTAGCAGAAAAAGAATTAAGTTCTCCGACTATACATTTTACAACGGGCTATAAAACAGATTTTTATTGCGCCTCGTAAACCTTTTAACCGCATAAACGACTTCGCGCAGCGGGGGTGTTAATAAGCCGAAAGCCAAAGGCAGGTGCCGGATAGGCTCCCCAAACTGGTAAAAGTCCCCCACCGCCCGGAGGTCTTGGAGCGTCGCTCGGCAACATTGCACGTAAATGTTCCTTTTTTCTTTCTATAATAACTCCAATTTGTTAATTTACAATCTGTCGTGTATACAATTGGTAAATTTATCTTACAAATAGATATGCATAAAATAACATGATCATTTAGAAATGCCCCAGTGGATGTATTCCTTTATTGTTTAAACATCTGTGGCAACTTTAATTTTGTGTTTATAGAAAGACGAGTATAATAGCGATTTTGAATAATTAAATTTCTTCGCTTTAAACATCTGTATTTTTAAGTTCGGAATACGTAATTCTTTTTCACAATATTTGCGTAGCCAGTCGATTAGGACGATTTTTCATTAGGAGACGTGTTTCATGTATTTTTCGGAAAGATTGTTGATTTTCCCAGAAACTGTTGGAATTTCAAGGTCGGACTTTTTTACGACTTCATTTAGAACAAACCGAGAAACATTTACTATACGTAAGCACATAAAGTGGAAAGGAACGACATTTTGGAGCGAGACGTGTTTCGCGCTCAGGAATAGAATATTGCGACGATACGGAGGGAAGGAAAAGAAAAAATGCCGGTCTCGTTGTGCAATAAAACAACCATCCGAATTTATTAAAACTACGTTAAAATTAATAAAACCCATTATACACACAGATTTGGAATTCAAGTTCTTCGCGACTATCCGTGCTGACGGCCGGAAGCTTTCTGGGGCGAATCCCGATGCAAAACGGGAAGAGCGGAAAAACGGGTAAGTCCAGAAGGGCTGCGGTATATAATAGCGTTTACTTCCGCGCTTTCCGCCGCGATTGCGATATTGGGAAGGTGCTTTGCTTCGACCGCCGTAGACATCTCCTTTTTGAATCGACGCGCTGTTTTCCTTATCACTCTGCAAGAGAACGTTCAGAGTTAAGAGTTAAAAATCTCGCGACATAAAGTGGCGAGTAAATCGTCTTATCGGTTGAACGTTTGCATGAACGTTTGCATGGTGAAATTTTCATTTTACGCGAAAAGAAGATCGTTAAACCAAAAGGAAAAAGAGTAGAACAAAAGCATTTTTACTTCCTGCGTCGAGTTCTCGGTGAACTCGATGAACATCTCTCGTCCTTTCAAATGATCAGGGGTTCAGAATGTAACTCGAAAACAGCCCACATAACTTCCGTCTTCCTTTTCCAATTGAAAACTAAAAGCTGTTCCTCGCCATGCTTGTTCTCCTGCTACGAGCAAGCTTGAGAAAACGTCAACCTGAACATCTCCACACTCGAGTGAAGCCGCTGCGACGAGCAGGAGTAGAAGCAGAAAAGCCAGAGGAGGACGAAGGACCGGCGTTCCTTTCGAGACGCATATCACTCCTCGCGCGGACGAACGTCTTTTCGATTGAAAAAATATTCACGTGACATATATATATATATATACTCGAGCGAAACCGAAAGTCGCTCGCGCGCCGAGCCAATTTCCATATACAAGTGCACTTGTGCCCGATCCTCGCAAAGAAAAGCAGCCGAGCGGAGGAGCTCGCTCAAAAACTCCCTCTCGAATTAGCATTCAATTTAGCGGGCCAGCGCGTCCTGAAACAAAAGCGGAGCGCCCTCCCGCGGGCTTCGAGATTTTGGCCGAGCCCTGAAGTTGATTGATCGATCTCCGGGCCCCTCTAAGCGTGCAATTATGCTAATCGGGCGGCGGCAGGCTCCGCGAACCGGCAATGAAACCGTCGGCTTTCAATCTGAGAAACGGACCGGCACCTACGCCTGGGGGCCTAATTGTCTCTTGTCAAATATCCGCGACACCTCCGGGCGGAGGAACGGGTTCCCGAGGCGGATTTGGAGGGACGATCGGGTATTTTGTTTGAGGTAAAGCGATCTTTGCTAAAAGGGACACTTGCGGAAACCTGAGCTAGAGTGCAATAGGTAGCTTGTTTATTTTCGGAAAGAGATTGGTTACCATGTCGGAAAGACCGGGTAAAATGGTGCATGTAGACACCGATACCGGTATCGGGTTACATGTGTGTATTTGCACCAATTTTACCAGGTCTTTATAAGGTTTTATCGGACTTTCTCAATAGGGTATAGTGTTTCCGGGTAATAAGTCACGAGTGTAAAGAGTTATTTGATTAACGATTGCTTATTTAATTTGTGGCACTTTTATAGAGGTTCTGCATAACGTCAAATGAGAAAGAAGATTCAAAAAATTATAGACTTTCACGAATCTCAAAAACCCTTCAAGTCCAAAACCTAAAGAATAGTAAAGATAAAAAACTAAACTGAACTAATGTGAAATTTAATCGACGAGATTAAAGTTTCAGGAATTCGTGGATTTAGGATCCAAACTACGAGGAAGTCCGTTAAGTGACGTTAGGTTCCATTTGGGTGAATTAATCAATACCAGCTGGTTCGCGACAAACTACTGCGTACGGAGATTAGAACAGCTAATTTAGAATAAAATAAATTAATAAATTAAATTAAAAAGAAATAATAAAAAAGGCTACTTCTTAGGACGTAACATTGTTACTAAATAAGTATATAAAAATAATATTCTTTATGAAACCGAGTTGTTTATGGGACGTTTTAATTAAAGTACGGAGCTGCGTAGCAAATTCGTTTTCTTTATTACTTATTTGGACGAAATTTAAGAATGCAGAACGTCAAATACTTTAGACACCTAAAATTAAGGCTCTACCTTTATGTAGATGTACTTGGCGAGTTTCTTAATTCAGCCCTTTCAACCTTTTATTAAGTTTCAGATTTAAACATATACTTTTTAAATATGTTACTTGGCATTCAAAATTGAACTAAAAATCTGGTTGTTTATTGAAAAAATGGATTTTTTTTAATGATTTTTGCAATTAAAAATTTGCAATTTTTTTTATCTTATAAAAAATATCAATCTGATACAATTTCAACGTGACATGAAATTTTCTTCATAATGAAGTTTTATATTAATGCCACAGTAATTCTATTGAGAACCTCTAATAATTTATGTTTATAAAGAATTAATTTTCATTTACTAAACAAAATAATTAATAATTAGAATACAGACATTACCCACTTACGCTCGAAAAATCGACGAGAAAAAACGTCAAAGTTTCGAACCCAAAAATCGGCAAAACCTGTCAACGGTTGCCATCCAATCCCCCGTAATCTTCTCGAAAAAAACCTCGCGGCTATTTCGCCCGAGAGCGCATTAAAAAAGAAAAAGAAAAAAGAGCCGTGGCTAATTGAATCGCGCTCGTATTTGCATTCGATTATCCGCCGCCGGAACGATTCGGCCGCAGGCCTCTTGAACTCGGCAGGGTGCGACTTGAGCGGCAGGCTGCTTAGATTTTTTCAATGACGATAATTGTCTCTGAAAGGATTTTAAAATACGAGGAATGCCTGGTGTACTTTTATTGGATGGTGGCCGACTTTCGCTGTTTCACTGTTATTTTTGACATCATTACACTGTTACTAAGATCAATAATTATGATGAATGCAGTTTTCTGGTTTCGATAAAAGGCGGAGGAGGTGGCTCAGTTTTGTTTTAGTAGAATCTTCCAGCCGATGTTGGATTCTCAATGTAAATGTTACATAATACAAGGTCCTACAAATAGTCCTCTGGAAGTGAATAAATTTGAATAGATTTACGCGATAGATTGAGGTTTGGATTGATAAAAGTAAAATAAAGACGTATTATAGAAATATTAGAAAATGAAATGTTTGTTGGAGAAAAAGAGATTTATAAGTTTGGTATCATAAATATTTTATTGAAAATATTACAAAAGTTATTACTGCGTATGATACGCAAATTTTTGTTTGGTCATTCGATAAAAAGTTCGCACATTCTTCGCAGCTTTACTATATTGTGTCAATTACACGGGCCCACAAAATAACAAAAGTACCCTGTACTTTTGACAAGACAGGTATATTCTTATGTATTTTTCGTTGCTGAATCCAAATTCGAAGTTAGATTAGGGGATCCACCTCTATTTTTTTGAGGAAAAAGCAAAAAACATAACTTTTTATTTTTCTTTGGACTTTAAATTTGAATTCTGCGGATCAAAATACACGGAAAACGATACTTTGGTTTCTTTTTTCATGAAATTTCGACCCTTGCAGGGTTTTTAAAGCACATATAAAAACTTCAATCAAACATGTCAGCCCTTTTCAGTTTCAGTAGGTATGGTTTTTGATACGCTGCTACAGTTTTCAAAGTCCTGTAAGGATCGAAATTTCATGAAAGAAGAAACCAAACTATGCTTTTCCACGTATTTTCATCCGCAGAATTCAAATTTAAAGTCAGATTAGTTCTATCACTTTACGTTTTTTCAATTTCAAAAAAAAAAAAATTATGTTTTTTGCTTTTTTCTCAAAAAATTGGGGGTGGATCCCCTAATTTAACTTCGGATTTGGATTCAGTCACGAAAAATACATAGAAATATACCTGTCTTGTCAAAAGTACAAGGTACTTTTGTTATTTTGTGAGCTTGTTATTCTTCGTTAAATTTTCTGAAAATCAACTGCTGCTGATTTGATTTTATCTGTTAAATTTCATAAAATCGGACACATATATAATATATGCATGGTGAGCAATAAATAAAAAGTAATTATCTTATCAATAATTATTAGGATTATATCACATTCAACTTTTTCCTTTTCCAGTAGTGGAAAAGAAAACTATAATATTAGCTATTGTCCATTTATGCATCGTCCAACAAAAATTGCTTCAATTGTTCAATTTGAAAAATTTCATCTTGTCTACGTAAGAATGATAAAAATATTTATAAAATAATTATTTTCATAGATAATATTTTTTAGCAAAAAATAATAACTTATACCAACTGACATTTCATTTTTTCTTGACAATTCAGACTTAATATTTGTAGTTGCTTTTCTATCTAACAGGACCTCTTTCAATTTTCCATTTTTATGCCGATTTTCATGCCTGAATTGAAGTATATTTTTTATATTATTTTACAAATACTCTTTATTATACTTTTAGTACAATGTTTATTGTGGAAATAAGAATATCTTTTTACTACTTACTTTGGACTAATCGATATAGTATTATTTAATATACTTTTAATATTAGTTGTTCCCTTTAACTTCCCAGGCTTATTATCTTTTCTGTAAATATTGAATTATTATACTTTACAAATTCATTCTACATTAATCCTTAATATTTAATCAATAATTTCTGTACGTACTTTTCAATACTGCTGGGTATCATTCTTTCCAGAATTTTGTTTTTTTCATCGTTTAACGAAAATTCTATCGATTTATCACAACTACTACTGTGTTCATTCCTGTAACAATATTTTGTCATTACTACACATACTTCCTTCTGCATCGGTACTCAATAATTTTTACAGAATAACAATTTTTTTTACTTACGATCGATTAGAATTTGGCATCGTTTTCTCGACGACTTTATGTCTTACGTCGTCTAACAGATACTGGATTGACGAATTACTGCTATTTTGTTCACCTCTGCAATAATATTTAAAGGGATTAATTGTTGAAGTTTTTAAATTTTATATGCAACTTTTTTTAAACTATGAAGAATAAATTAATGGAAAGAAAGACTCGCTTAATAAACGAACAGCAAAAGTTTCTTTTAGATCAAATTATTTAGGAAGTGAAATATATAAGGTATTCTTATAGATGCTGCAGATTTTTATCGCTCTATATAAAATCAAGTAAAATAACCAAACTTTTTTTTCCTAAAATTACTAAAACATCTTTAACGTTTTCCACGCAAGGACTGCTTTCTTTTAATTTTTTTTATCAAATAGTATATTGTAAGATTTGCGTACTTTTGAATATCAGAATGGAGAATGGATTCTGCTGTTGCATTTCTAGCATCGAAGTTATTACCACCGGTGTTAGAGACTTCCTTGGTTCTATAATACAAAATAAAAAAATTAATAAACCTTTTTTTTAATCGCGTGCATTTATTTTTGCTTCCTTGTCAAATCTAGCTCACTGTACTTTTCAGAGTGCAGAGAGCTCAGAAATGGTAGATTAAAAATTGTTATTTTATTATTAAAAATTACTATTTTATATAGTAACAGGGGAGGGGGGGTATATTTGAGGTATGAGGAAAATTACTATATAAAATATTAAAAATTAATACATATATATTAAATTTTACTATAAAAAATAGTAATTTTTAATACACATGTCGCTCAATGTACTTTCTTCTTCGAAACTAGAACATTAATTATTTATCTTTCATTGTCTCTTCTTTTATATTTTCGCGTTATAAGAAAGTACAAAGTGTTTTTTTTAATTTTTCATATTTTTCAAAAGATACGAATTCTTACATTTCGTCAATGAGAGAAGTCAGAAATCTAATGTCCTCGTCTGGTATCTCGTCGTTTGAGTATTTTTCGAGTCGATTAATGGTTTCTTCTTTATCACAACTATTAGATTGTTTTAATTTTCATTATTATTTGAATGGCAAAGACAAATAAACGTTAATAATTAATTCCGTCATCTTTTTAAATTTATTTAAGAGGTTTTTGTCAAGTAACTGACTTTGACGCAGTAAGATAAAAGATTATAAAATTGAAATTTTTATATTTAATACTCATAACTCTTCAAATTATTCGCACTTACTCTAAAATAAATTCCAAGTCCTTAACATCCGAATTTGTGTTATCGTTTGATAAATCAAGTAGAAATTCAGCAGTGACAGGGTCGATTGTTTCTCTGTTAAAATATTAATTTATTAATCCTTGGCAATTTTAAATAATTAATTAGTAAGAATATTAATTTTTCTCTGCTCACAATTCGTCTTTCTCAGATCCAGGAGTAGATGTTTTCAATTCTGTTTGTAATTCTATCGTAGAAGATGCCAGTAATTCGTTAAAATTAGAAGTTAGTATTTCTTCAGGTAGAAATTTTTCTCTACCGTCTAAAAGAAACAGTTTAAGCTGTTCTATGTTTTCTTCATAATCCCGCCTGTAGAAATATTTATTTTAATTTAACTATTAGACGATAAAGTGACAAATTAAGTGGTCCATACTTACTCGGGGTCTTTACATTTTGTAGATTTCGTCGGTGTCGATTCGGGGATAAAAGACTTTACATCACGGGTGAATTTTTCTGATTCGCAAGTACTTGAAATATTGTATTAGTAGTATGTCAGTTTGACGATTATAATAATAAAGAAAATTATGTACTTACTGCGATACGTTGTCCGTTGATGAAGAAGACCCGGCAGCCTCCACCACAATATCTCCCGATGACATTTCTCCAATTTCGTTTTCTAGTCTGCGCAAACAGTTTTTAGTATTTAAAAGATAAAGATACCAGAAAATCAGCGAGATTCAAAAGATTTATACTTACTCTTGATCAGTTGAAGGCGAAGCTAAATTAACAAGTACCATTGCGATATTATCTAACAATTCTGGCGGAATCGGCTGCTCCTCATCTTGTTGCCTGTTTAAATACAGAGTCGCCGAGAAAATAATGTGAGTATTGAATTAAAATGTAAAGTACTGATGAAACTCTTGTCACGTATCGCGTCAACTTACTCGTCAAGACTTGCAAGATCTAGCAATTCAACAGGCAGTAATTCCAAATTACTTAAAAACTGAACTTTTCTACGAAACAATTCTCTTTCGCAATGCTGGATATCTCTAGTCATAAAAAAATCTTACGCTTGAAGAACGAGTCAAAAATAAGGGTATTTGAACTTCAAAGTGGACATTGATTTGCACAAGAATTATGTGCACTGGTTACATCAGAGATACATTTTATTAGTAGATTTGGCCTAAAAATTATAGTGTGTATAGTTATTGTCGGACTCAAAATTTGTTTGTGTGTAATGTAAGAAGCAGAAAAACAATTTGATAATATTGAAATCACTGCTATCTAGTACTATTATAAAAAGAATTATATAAAACAACTTACTTGTTACAGTATATTTTATTTTTCATTTGAGGCAATCAGCATGGCAAAATACTTTCATCAAAACAATCAATAGAAAATTTGATTCACGATTTAAAAAATAAATAATTCTTTTGCACAAGAATTCGTTAAAATTTCATTGATAAAACTATCAAATATCACTAAAATTATAATAAAAATAAATGGTTAAAGCAATGGATAAATACAGCACAGAACGTAAAGGAAACGGGAAAATAAGAAGCAACTGTCAGCTTTGGTATACAAATAGAAGCGTATTATATTATATTAGCAAATAAAGCTGTTATTATTAGTACATTTAATTGTGTTTATTACTTCAGAAGTAGAGCAGGGAATATTTCCTTGTAAATCTATGATACAGTGTTTCTGCACATTATTTCAGCTAATACATTCATTTTAATCTTGAAATTACGACCTTTGATGACGAATAACTAATTGTAAAATTCCTTTCTTCAAAAATCTTATTCTTTAAAAGAGCAGCGCAACATTTTTCAATACCGCGACATGCTCGAATTAGCAGTAAACTATTATCAGCGCGGCGCACCAAACGCATCTCCGTCCCGAGCGCACTGACCTCTCATTATGCATTCTCTCGAAAGGGCGCATAAATTGCACGGCACTTGATATGCGCGTGCACATTTTAGATTGTTACCGCAGAATCCACGCCTACGGAGCGGTGTGCTATATTTTAGAGGGCGCCGAAATTCGAGCCCTTTATATGCTCGGCGCATTGAAAATTAAAGCGCACCGCGCGACCTTTTGGACGAAGCGTGAAAAATTCGGGAGAAGAGGCTGAGTTTTGGCCGAATTGCGGGTCGTTTGTTGGGCGAGATGTTCTAAGGCGTGGATTTTTAATACGAGTTGATTGGCTCATTTTTCTCCTTAAACTGCACCTTCGAATTTTTTCGAATGTCAACGTTGAATGTTCTCGCAGCTCTTTTTTAGTGCGCAGCAGAAATTGGCTTTGAAAACGCTTAGAAGACGTAATTATAAAAATTGCAAGAAAAATAAGCCACCCGCTTAAGAGCCGATCCTCCAACGTTCCCGAAGTAGCCGTGCCGCCTAAATCAGCCCTGCGCCGCGAAACCTAATCCCCTAAGCTCCTCGGAATCGGTCATCGCCCTTGAAGCCAGGCGGTTCCCGGCGCCGCCCGCATAAATCATCCACAATCGACGAATTGACTCGTAAGCTTCTATATATCCGAGGCTCGGCCTCTCTTTTTTCGTCGGCCGCCCTTTTCGGTGAATGTATGTATATCGTTCGCGAGGATCTTCGGCGGACGCGGAGGACGGGGAAGAAATGTTTTATTCATCGGCCGCCGCACGCCTCGTTCTCGGACATTGTGTGCAGCTCTGATTGTTTGGGGAGGAATCCAGGCTTTTGTTATACTTTCGCGTTTAGATTCTTCGAGGAAGGCTAATTTTTTGGTAAAGCGTTGTAGTTATGGAAATAATACAATAATACACTTTTCAGTTGTAGAATAAAAATGAAAATTAAAGGCATGCCCCAAAGAATGTGATATATATTTTAAAAATGGCAATATATTTTCATTTATTCTCAAGCGCGATAAATCAATGTTTGATATTGGCCCTACAGTTTTTGTTGTACAAAGTTCGGCTCTCGCAGCTGTCAAAAAGATCATTCTCAAAGACATTCCGTAAAAATTTGACGACCTCCGCGTCCGGCTCTCGGCGAGCATAAATCAAGCATTTGAAACCCGCTCGAGCAAACGCCAAAAAGCGCCTAAAAAGTTGGCCGACCCACCTCCCAAACAAGCCGATTAATCTACTTGAACTCTCTCTCCGAGTCACCCCGCGTCCTCGCGGCACACATCCTAACGCATCGCCGGCCGCAAATAAAAACTGCCGGTATACCTCGGCCCGTAAACACGTACGCTCGACGGGCGCGCGCTTAGCGCGAGAAAAAGCCGCGGCGGCGTGCACGAATAAGCACGGAAATTAGTTCTCAGCCGGGGCCACCCCGAGCGGGCATCGGGGAGACGGGTTTTTTGCGCAGGCGAGCGGCTGCAATTTGCGAGATCGGACGATAAGCTAAGCGGCCCCGCGCGCCGAGAGCGCATTGACGGATACGCGCCTCGAGAGCTCGGGATGTGCTCTGACGATGATGGCACGAGGGAAAAGTTCGTTGGCTGCGGTGCGCGTTGTTCGTTGAGCTTTGGCGAGAGGGATTTTGAGGATGCAAACTTTTCATTTCTTTCGCGTTGCGTGAGGGGATTGATGCTTTTTTGCTGGGGAAGTAGAGAAAATTTGATCTATAATGGTTCCCGCGGTAGCGAACTATAAAGTTGATACCGAAATCGAATTTTAGATAAGAGATATATTGACTGATGATTTTTATTGTAGGATTATATAATGACAAAAATATTCAGACTTTTTTTATGATACATTTTCTGTTTTTTTATTAATAATTAACTGAATTTATCAGTAGGATGGATTTTTGATTCGATGTATATATATAATTTATATGTCTGGGAGCACTTTGCCAACATTTAAAGGATTTAAAATTCAAATCGGAGATGTGATTTACAAGCCTTAATTATATTGATTAGATTGATTGTTTTAAAATAAATGTACATAAATTAAAAATTTTGTTATCTTTTTATTCAATCTGTATTCTACTGATATCTATATCAAGATATATTCAAAGGCATACGCATCGTTTACAACTTGTTTCCAGCATAATTAATAAAAATTGATTATCTTTTTATAATTCAATTACAAAGTTTCAGCAGAAACGCAGACGACTGGCGTTAAAAATTCAATATTCAATTTACGTTTCTTATAGCAGTAAATCCAAAAATTATGTACATATTAGCCGAAGAATTCAATGCTCGACTGCAAAGAAATGCTACAGGCCAGCAATTTTCCTCGACGCGTTACATGTAAATTCCTCCACCGCGGAACGCAAAAAAAATTACTATTCGCCGGCCGTTTTTGCGCACAGAAGCAGAAAGTCACCGATGGCTGTTATTACGATGAAATTTCCACCCCTGGAATCGATTATTTCAATTAGAGCTGCATTATACCGCCCCGTGAGAAGCGGCCGAGGAATTTTTTGAAATTTACGGGAAAATTGTCGGGCGATTATTGAGTTATATAGCGATCTTCCTTTTATGTTTACTTTGCTAATGACAATGTATGAAATTCCACGCGAGAGAGAGAGAGCATTGACGTCTCTCCTTTCTATCTTCGAGTGATTTATTTCTCTGCGGCCGTTCGACAACCGATGACAAAGGCTTGCATTATGCTTTTGTCATCGATGTCTGGATGATTAATTTTTATACATCAGTCAATCTTGATAGTTCATTTTTCAGGGCAGTGCCAAACATTAATTTCGCCAAATTCATGCGGCTTTCTGCCACTCTGCTTTTCTCGCACAAGAAATGTTGACAAGGCTTAGGGGGATTTTTGTTAATTTTGAAAATTTACTTAGAAATGTGCTTACCCTGTTGGAAGTTTTCACCATTATTTCACCAGTGTTTGGCTAATTTTTTTAAAATTGGCCTAGTTTTTGACCAACGACCCTGCTAAAAACGACACCGTTTTCATCAAAAACTTGGTGAAATATTGGTCAACTTGAAATTAATAAGAAATTGATCTTAGCAATAAAATTAAAAACTAAAATTGATTAATAGATAATAAATAAAAATAGATAATAATAAAATGATAATGATAAAACATAATAATAAATAATAAGTTTAATAATAAATAAATAATAAATGAATGATAATAATAATAAATAATAAATAAATGATAATAATAATAAATAATAAATAAATGATAATAATAATAAATAATAAATAAATAATAAATAAATTATAATAATAATAAATAATAAATAAATAATAATATAGTATATTATGATACTAGTGCTATAACCCTGGTAGCAAGTTTCCGATATTTTTCTAGCCAGAAGTCTAGATTCCAGATAGATCCGCTAGCTAGAATCGATCTAGAACTCTAAGTAAGAATTCTAGTTTAAATATCGATAGAATATAACAGAGCCTTTGCGCATGCATTGCGATGTCAAATTAAATTATTTAATTCTTAATTTTTTATTAAAATAAAAAATTTTAAATAATGCAACAATTATTTAATACATATATTTAATAAAATTTTAAAAAATTATTAGGGTGGGCATAGTCTGGATCCTAGTACGACTCCTGAAATATGGAGCTAGCCAAAAATAATGGCGAAATTTCCTACAGGGATATAGTCACGTATTTTGTTGTAACTTTGAGATCTGCTTTCTAACGTCAAAATATGAAGGAAGCCACCGTCAAGTCTAACACTCGATTTTTCAAAAGTTATCCGCGCATTTTAACTAAACTCAAAAAATGTCAATGTTTCTTCAATCACTTGTAACTTTACAGTCAACTTTAGAGTATTGGAAAATGAAGTTTTATATAGAAAAAAATTCTTCAAAAATATTTATTTGGCCAAAAGTTATAGCCAAACGAATATTAAAGTAGCATAAAATAGAAACTCATCAACCCAGTTTGAGCTTATAGATTTACTGCCAACCTCGTTTTCGCTACTTTTGAATAAATAAATTTTCTTGGATAATTTTTTTTTAAATCAATAGGATTTGATCTTACCTTTTGAATGGCGAGAACTAGATTGAAATTTTTTTATATTTTATGTTTTACGTAAAAGAGTGCATAAACTTTTGAAAAATCATGCGTTAGACTTAATGGTACTATCTTCCTTCATATTTTGACATTAGAAAGCTACCCTGAAGTTGCAACAAAATCCGTCACGCGAACGTCACGTGTTGGGTTCTTCTTGTTAGTTTACTTACGTTACATGTTTATTTAATTCTGTAATTAATTTTCACCAGCAGTTGTTTCGGGCCATTAAAGAATAACAGTGAAACATTAAATAAATATGCAAAATATTTATACACTTTTTTTCTATCTCACGCGTTATTAAAATTATGCTTCCTTCGTTAAAAAAAATATAAAGAATACACGAAAAGAGATTGGAAAGATCGCCTAAAGTTACTTCTTAAAAAAGTTTAATTCTCCCAAAAAAATCATTGCACTTTCCATACTTTTTCCCACAACAAACAAGCAAACAAGCAAACAAACAAACGCGTCTCTCCAGCCTGCAGCACTTGAAAAAGGTCACTTCGCACTCGCTCTTCTGCCAAAGCGCGTAAACTCCTAATCGGTAAAAAGAGAAAAGAAACAAGCCACCTCTCCAATAAATCAATCCAACAAAAAGCCAAAGTTATGGTCGCGCGTGCGGTCGCATTTTCGAAAAATCGGTTTATCGTACGAATCGTCGTTACGATGCCATCGGCGCTCGGGCAAGGTGACCTTTTTCCCCGCCAGTCTGCGCGCTATAACATTTTGCACTGTTACAGCTTCGTTAAGAATGTGGGTCGCTCGAGGCGATATTTTTCGAAATTGAAGCGGCCTGCGTGCATCGAAACCTCGCCGAGAGTTAAGCCGCTGCTCTACGAACAAATGAATACGGGCGCGAATCTTTTTTACGGCCGGTTTTCGCCGACTTTGATGCGCGGCGATCAATTTCGCGCGGTGACGAGGCTGCTGCTCGGAGATACGGAGATTCTTGAGGCTTCGTTCGGTTTCAACAGCAAATTTTAACTTTTCGAGTATTTATTTGTTTAGATATAAATTTCGAATTCTCATATTAGTATAAGTAAACCATAAAAATAGAATAAAATAAATACCCCAGATTTCTGCAGTTCCGGAGATTCGAAAATATCAAAACATTTCCTAGTTTTCTTGGCCTCTCGTCCGTCAATTTTGTCATTTTTCCAGCTGAGTAAAACTCACACGCTCTAAGTGTGTCATTATTTTCATGGGAATACCTACGATACCAGTCATCAAGCTATTTTGGCCTCTCAAAAAACACTTTTTACGATTCCATCAATTTTATTGCTCCATCAAAGCAGGGCTCTCAAATCTAGAATTCATTTGGAATGGAAAAATTTACGCCTTTTGCTCTTTTTAAATCAGATGTAACTGGCGACGACCTAGCAGATAATTGACAATACATCACTTTTAGTTAAAGCACAGTAAGGAGTCAAATGAAACTGAATAGAAGAGTATCAAATCATTTTATTAGTTTGATTTCAAAGTTCTTAAAAGGGAAATATAAGGGAATAAACCGTCGTCGAGCTTTTATCACCACTTAATAAAGTTCCCAAACAATTAAAATCCAATCTTCTTTTCATCGACACCTAATTTTTCGGTACCGAAAAGCCCGTCCTCCCGGAGCAATAAATCTCCGCACCGCATGCTAGAAACTCCTCTCGTCGCTTTCCCGAAGAGTAATTGTCGCACGAAAAGACGCGCGGGTCTGATGGTGGTGAAAATTCGAGAATGTATCGAGTAGTTCTGGGAGTCGCGTGACGCGGAGCCGCCGATAAAAGCCGCGGATGGATTTATACTCGCGCGTTTGCGAAACCTTTCCAATTTGCTTATGAAAGAGAAACAATTTCTATTCAGGAGGCGCTGTATTTGTTTTACGACAAAGGCATGCTCTTCTGGTGAAATTGTTTAAGCTCGGATTATTTGTGAAGGAACTGGGTTAAATTGTGCGTCGGCGGGCTCAATCATCAAAGGGGGACTAATTAATGACGAGTTTCATTCCGGACTTTGAGTTTGGAGGAGATGATTGATGCAACGAGGTGAAAGAAGCGAAAACCAATTTCGTTTATAGCCTTGTATTCTTCAAAGTCATTCGGGTGAAAACTTGACCGAAAGAAGTAAAAAATGAAATTCGATATTTCTGCAGGAAAGTTATTCCGAAGAATGGGAAAAAAATGAAAATTTTTATAGTTTATTTTGTATATTTTGCAGTAGCTAAATGACTCACGAGGAAAGTCTCACGTGTTTGAATCGCGAATTTGTTTGTAACTTTGAAATACGTACTCCAATAATCCAATAAAATATGAAAGAATTAAGCCAAGTCTATTTAGTGTCTGTTAGTCTGTTTAGCGATGCTTAAAGTTAGGCGCTCCTTTAACTAAAATCAAAGAAAAAAATTGTACAAACACAAATAAAAAGCGATTTCACTAGCAGTATATTAAAATCATCCAAAAATCTTTATTTCCTCAGAATTAATACCGAACAATTATAATAAAATTAGCATAAAAAATTCACCAATGCACTTTTATGTTGTATTATTGTACTAAATTTTTGTTTAGGCTTATTTTACTTAACTTAATAAAGTCAAAACTTAAATTTAAAACGAATAAAGATTTTTGGATGAAATTTTTTTAGGCGATTTGAACTCAGTACAAGAGCACAGAAGTTTTAAGAAATCTAGCATTAGATTGAATTAGGCGTCCTTTACATTTTTATATTAGAATGCATATCCGAAAGTTACAACAAAATACACGACCAAAGTATGCGAGATTCCTTGTCATTCATAAGCACTAAAAACGATCCTTTTTTACCTTTTCATTTTTAAATGAATCTGAATATTTCTAGATACATAATAGCTCTCTAAATCTTTCAGTAAACTGCTAATCATTGTAAGCTCATTAAATTTTCGATAAAGAAATTATAATAAACTTTTTACTATTTCGCAGTGAGGAAGAATCGTTTACATTGATTAACTAATTATTACTATCTGCTTCACAAAAGTCCATAAAATACTACACATAACAGTAAAAGTAATGCACGGGTTTTTATAGTAATGAGCACTTTTGTTTCTCCAACGAGATAGCCAAAGGGATACTTACCAAGAGGTATCTCTCGCGCGACATCGAAGCAAAGCCCAAGCCCTACTCCGCTCCTCGAATCGACATCCCCAAATCGTCGCCCAGCCCGTCGGCAAAGTCGCTCCCTGCGTCAGCTGAGCGCGGCTCTCCCCTCCAGCTCCTCTCCGCCTCTCGGTCCGCGGAGGTGGCGGGGCACAAGCCGGCAGCTCTTATAAAGGGGCGGCCCGAGCGCGCTAGGCAGCGCACTCCGCGTCCCGAGTCAAGCCGCTCGCTCGTACGCATCACCGTACAGACGCACTCGACCGTACCGCCGCGACAAGCAAAGCTCCGCTCCACGCGCCAAACGTTCAAATGTGCGTGCGCACGCTCGACCAGACGCCGTCGCCGTCGCCGTCGCCGCTGACGGAGGAGCCGACGACGACGACGACGAACAGGTGTCCCGTGCTCGCGGCCGCCGCCGGCAAGAACGGCCTCACCAAGGCCAAGGAGAAGTACATGAAGCTGCACGACGAGATGCTCGAGAGGGAGATGGCCGAGGACAGGATGAGGCGGGAGAGGGACTACGAGGAGGAGGAGGCCAGGCACGATCTGAGGGCCAGGGTCAAGAGGACCGCCAGGAGGATGCTGCACAAGCTCAGCTGCAGCCTCAGTGCATGGAGGGATTCGAAGATCTACAAGTGAGTGCGATGGTGATTTTTCAGTGTGACGCATACGGGGGTAGTGTGGGCGAGTGCTCATCGTTCGAGTGAATTTTCCCCGAATCAGCATTTGCTTTTCGATTCACACGAGGATCCCGTAGCTGCGAAGAAACAAGTGTAGGATCGGTGCACAGCACGAATTTACAAGCCTCTTGCTGAAAACAGTACAAAATTCAATGAATAGTCTGTCGAACGTTATTTTTACTGAAAATTCTCATTTAGAAGCACCGAAATCGGACGAATCCATTGAAAAGCCTCGTCGATTCCTGCTGTGCATCTCATTCGACGCAATTACTTAAACACCACTTTCCGATACGGCTCAACCCCATCATCGAACGTCCGACCGAATCCGGATAAAACGCTTAAGCTCTCGCTCCGCGATTAATACGGAAGCGTTTCGTTTTCCCGTAAGCGCTAACGAGTGCCGGGTCGTCGCGCACCGAGGCAATGGTCCACTCCCACGCGGGACGGCCGGCTCGCGCTGACACACTTTTCAGATCGGCCGGCGATCCTCCCCGTCGAAGCTGACGACTCGGCGGCGGAAACGTCGCTCTGAAACTTCGGAAAATTCTGCCTTTGTTACGTAAAAAGGTGTACCTTCGCTTTTTCTCGGCGCGATTGGAAAGTTTTCCTGGGAATCCCGCGCTTTCACAGATAATACTGATTGGGCTTATGAAAGGTCCCAAGTTTTTAGAAGGACTCGGGGTCATTCTGAGAAACTTACCTTTTGTAACTTTTGAAATTTTTCTCTTCATCAATTGCATGATTCGAAAATCAAAATTCTGCAAGAGTTTTTATTTTTCCAGTGTCTCGCTTATCCCGAGGAAATATTAGTAAATAAACACCATAAACCTCTCTAAATATTACACGCAGACACTTCTGCCACCGCACTCGCACTCGCTTCCACCCTGAAATTCAGCGACTCTCCCAGAAAAAAAAGAGCCGAGCAGTGTCAACAGAGTCCTCCTCTCGCTCGCCGACTTTTTAGGCATCGGGCTTTATATTTTGCATTGTGCGATTGCGCGCGCCGCGCGGCGTGTCACTCGCGCCCGACGTCTCGTTTATTTTTAAAGGACGCCGGCCGGGATATTTTTTCTCGCCTTCCTCCGCCGCCGAATCGACGACGACGACGAG
This sequence comes from Ormyrus thymus, assembly GCA_035582935.1. Classification (NCBI taxonomy): domain Eukaryota; kingdom Metazoa; phylum Arthropoda; class Insecta; order Hymenoptera; family Ormyridae; genus Ormyrus; species Ormyrus thymus. The sequence continues at coordinate 23,207,468 of JAWWEM010000044.1, read as the reverse complement.
CTACGCGTCGGTAATTACGGGGCGACATTCGGGAAATGATTTGCTCGCTGCCGAGGCTCTTTTTCGGGGGGATGGCTGGAGTATAAGTTTTTCGACTGTAGCATTGCGTGGAAAACATTTTAATAAATCATAAAACAAGAAAATTTAGTTTCTTTATACGCGTAAAAGTATTCTGTCTTGTAGCACGTTACATCATCTGAAAATTCAAAAGCTAAACTTGAGCTTAATCGCAGCCGCTACTCAATTGACTCGGTCGCAAATCAGCGAACAAATCCCAACTCCCTCGCGAAGCATAAATCGCCGGCGACTCCCTCGACGAAGAAAGAAAAAATACCCGGAGACACTTCCCAGTTCGGCGACCTCAAAACCCGCGCGGTGATTAATTCGCCGGGGCGATCGCGATTTCATCGACGCACCCCGGGCCGCGGTAAGTCCCGCCGAGCTTTCTAGGACGGATCGAGCAAGTGGTCGCCCGCCTGGAATTTCGAGCTCGGTGGACGGCTCTCGGCGAGAATTATTTCGTCCCAAGCGCGGCGGAGGAATGATGAATCGGTCGCCGTTGGATTAGGGTTTTGTTTGACACTGCTTGCTTCTTAGGCTTAAATCAGAGTCGCTTGTTGTGATGAACGGTTGAGAAAGGTTGGATTATATGCGCATTTCAGTGAGTATGTACTTGCCTGCTATTTAATGCTGTTGAACTGTCGGTTGCTATAAACAAATATATGTAGAGTTTCTCGATTCTTATAAAATATACATTTCACGCGGAGATGAGCACACTGTAAACACTGCAGTATAATAAGTCAAGTCGAGCCGAAAGGTCAAAATAAACGAAATTATTTTCATAACAAATACACGTCACTCCTTCCAGCGTATAATATATAAAGTCAAAACAGAGGCCCGAAATAATTAATGAGAAAGTTTTCAAACCTCCCGAAAGCAAATCAAGATTAACCGCTCAATCAGTCGCGGCAAATCACAGCGTATCGGTAACTGGTTATTAGTCCATTAATTTAACGGTGCGGCTATCGAATTAAATATTCCAGCCTACGTGCGAGCGCACCTCGATCCGTATTGCTCTCCGACTCGCGTTACGGAAACTGCCACTTGCGCGTAATGCGCGCGCGGAATTTTGTAACGCGAGCACCCGAACGCATTGCCCGTAATTATTATAAATTCAATGAGCCGATAAGCGACCGGCTGCTTACACCAATTAGCCTCTCGCGATCTGATAAGTTCGGCGAACGATGATGTGTCTTTTCCAAAATTTCTCCCGATTTCTCCTGTACGCGTCGCGGCGGAGATTTTGGTTCAGGGGGGGTTCGCGGTTTTAATGAGATTTTATAAGCGCGGAAAAGTATGTGGGTGCTCTGATGCGATGAAAGTCTGGAATAGTTTAGGTAAATGCTGCTGGAACTGGTCGACTTTGTCATTTAAAATGAAGTATGGTAATAAACTACAAAATGTGTTAATTAAAACTACATGTTTAGAAAAAAGTAGATTTCAGATGAAAAATTAAGATTTATACTTTTAAAATAAGTTAAAAATAAACTAAAAATTTTCAGATTATGCAAGTCAATTAATCGTTTTCGCCCCCAAGTCGAGAAAAGTCTCGCTCCTTCCATCCAGTCGCCTCGGATATCCCTTCGCGCGTCCGCGACCGCGGAATTCCGAATTCAAAATCCGGCGCTTGCGCAACGGTTTCTCGCGAGTTATCCAGCGAGTTATCCAGCTCGACGCGCGCCGCCAAAGTGCGGTCATCGTTGCAAGTCCGCGGCGGCGGCGCTTTTAAAGCCTGCCGGCGCTTTCGATTTATGCACTTGCTCGCGCTCGACTCTTTTGTTTTTATTCTTTTATGTCTGAGTTACGGAGTGGATTGAGATTTAATTGAGAGGCGAGAGGGTCGTTTCGTTTGATGTGGCGTTCGCTGGAAAAGCTGCTTTGAAAAATGCAAGCTTTTTTCGCTTTGGGAATTTAAAAATTTTCATTTTAATGCGTAATCAATGCAGAATCAAAGCCACTCCATTAATAATAGAGTTTTGAAAAAAGTAAATTACCCTTTTATCTAGATATTACAATAACAAATTGAAATGCACGCAAGCAAAGTAAACGACAAATCTATTTTCTTCTTAATGATTCTAACGACTTAACCTTCGGCCACTTTAACGTATCTCTCATGATTAAAACTGCTTATGTCAGTAAATCCACATTGTTCGAAAATAATCATTTGTTTACAGAGTAGCAAAAAAACCGAGTCACTTTGTAGTCTTCATTTGCACGTAAAATGTACAATATGTCAGTTTTCAAGTACGCAAGATAATTGAAGACGGCAAAAAGCATTCGTGAACTATATCGTTCATTTTGTCATTACCACCACAATTACGTAAGGATTATTGTCGATCCACTCACGCCTTACAATAGAAATTTGTATTTTTTATATATTTACCGCGAATAAAAATCGTCCTCGAAACAGCCGTTAAATCAAAAACCTATTTAAAGTTACAATCCTAAAACTTTTTAGCGCATCGCGTAAAACAGCAGAAATCGACTTTTTTTCAATTGCGAGATTTAAAAAAAAAAAGTAAAGAATCACGCTCCGAAGTCGTTTGGAACGAGCTTCCCGTAAACTCGAAGGAATATTTAAAGCGAGCTTCCGCTTTTTTAGTGCATCTACAAAAATAAGCGGCGAATCTCGTCTCGTCGCTCCTCGGTCCGCTCGGAAGCCGAGTCGACGACGGCGCTCGTTATTTAACCCGATGGTAAAACTCGCTCGTTTCATTGTCACAGGTCGATTTTTGCAGCTCGACGGGTCAACGACCCGTTACGTAAACAAGCGAAACCGAACATTTTTCTTGCCTCCCATCCGATCGTTAGGGCAAGAAAAAAGGCCGATTGCTTACGTAAAGAAACGCGGTTAATTGAGAATTAACGGCCAGATTTATGTGTAAGTAAGGTAATCTTTTGGCTAATTTATTGCGACTAGACGAAATTCAAGCGACGGAGATGCCTTTTTCCTTAATCTTATCGGGCGCTGCGGTCACAATTCAATGTTGATACTGTATGATATCATTGACGCCAGGGGTTGCATCAGTGACTCACTAATTTTTCGGCGCTAAGTAAGATTTCAAGCTTCTCTGTTGGATGCAAATATAAATATAGAAAGAAACCATAATTTTTTTTCAATTAAAACTACATTACAGATAATATCTGTCAATTTCCTCTTTAAGATTCAATAGACTGTTTACAGCAACGAGCCGATCTTGAAATTTAACGGCGCCCTAGCCGAGCGGCCGCTCGAACGCAAATAACAGTCGCGCGGTAATATCAGTTAGCTCGAAATTACACCTTCCGCGCGCGAAATCGCCTCGTAAAACCGGCCGGCGCTCCGCGAGGCGGCGCCCGACTTCCGAAAAAAGGCAAAGAGGAACGTCGAAATTTTCACTCCATTCAAGCCCCCGTGCCATTCTATTTTTCTCTCCTCGCCTCCCGCGAACTAATTAACGCCCCGTCGCGTCGCCTCCCTCCTCGTTCTTCTCTCTCACGTGCGCCTCTTCTCTCTGTCTACTTTCTTTCGGTGTGACGCGGCTCTGCGAGGCCGAGAGCAATAACGGTTGGACGATCGCTCAGTATTTTTGGACGCCGCTCGAGTCGTTTGTTTATTATTAGAGGCGTGAAATTTGCGCGGGTTTTGGTGCGAGAACCTGAGGACGTACCTGACTCTTATTTTTTTTTCTTTTGGTCGGAGAAGCATTAAAAATTTTATGCTAGTTTTACTTAGAAAAAGACTACAAGTAATAAAACGATTTTCCGGCTTATTGCCTTTCAATTTTTTCTTTTCACGCTGAAACGATTAACATAGTAACGATAAATCGTCGCCAGCCGATTAAAGCTGAAAAAAGGAAAGGCTCTATTTTGCAAGCAAAATTTCTTACAACCCTCGTAAAAAAGAAAAGCGAGAGGAAATTATCAATAATTACATCTCGATGCGAACTCGATAAATTCCCCGCGCAGCGACAATAATAGGCAGAACGCAACAAAGTATCGTCAGCCATAAACATTTTGCTCGATTCCCTAATAGCTCGTATAAATACTTTATCCGCCGCGCGCGAAACGGAGCGTAAAATTAATACGGCCGTTAAGGCGTCCTCCAAAAGAAAAGGAAAAAAAGGAAGCTCTCGAGAGCTATTCCGAGGGATGCGCATTACCATGCAGATAAAGGAGAGCTCGTCGATGCTTGCGAAACGAGGGCTCGCGTCGCTCCTGGAGAGTTCGTTAATGCTTGACGCTCTCGGCGCGGAGACTCGGCCGTTTTCATCAATCTTGCTAACGGCTCGACAGGCTCTCCTCGGGACCGAATTTCCAGGCTGAAACATCCGCCTCGCGGGGGCTCTGATACAGTTTACGAACGACGCGGCGATTGCTTTCGAAACGATGAGCGATTAATTTGCTTAAATTTTTCTGATTCTACCGAAAAATTATTCAAATTCGCTCGTGCACGTTCCAAGTCCGGACGGGGCTCCAGCGATTATGAGGCACGAGACAAGCATCGAAATTGCTTACACGCTGTTCTACATTCTCTCTCTCTCTCTCTCCGCGTAATAGCTTCTTAGCCTGCTACCGAGAGAACAGCTAAAAAAACCAACGACACCCATTGAGCAAAACAATGATTGTCCCATTTCCCGGCGCTCTCCACCTATAACCGTCTTAAAGTCTCTCCTCTCTTCCGTTTCTCCTTCGCTCTCCTCTTCTTTCCCTCGCCTCTCTCTCTCTCTGTCGCCGACCGCTACTTTGGGTTCAGCCCTTATGTAACGTACCTACGTCCGCCTTTGGCGGTTTCCGCGACGGCGCAGCACGTAAGCGCGGGCTGAATCTTTTTATTGCATTTTCTATTAATAACGAGGGGAGGAAACTAGGCTACTACACGCCGGCCGGCTGTTGTACTCTCTCTCTCTCTCTCTCTCTGTCTCTCTCTTTCTCTACCGGTCGGTTCTACGTCTACAGTGGGGAGCTGCAGAGCCATTGGAGACGTCAGCAACAGCTGAGGTGCGAAGTGCACCGGTCTCGGGAGGGTGCTTTCGAGTGCTTTACGAGGTTCAATGCTCCTCGGTCGGAGGGAATTATTGCGCTGGCGCGTAAATCGGAGACTCTGATTGGCTCACAATGCCGGGGGAACTTGGGAGGAAACGAATTACTGGCTGAATGCACTTTCGGCGGTGGGATTTTCTAATTTGATGAATTGGTGCCTTCTGTTTGCCGTGTTAAATCTTCATTCGGTATGCTTTGGCGAGGGCCAATTTGTAACCCAAGAGGGCTCTTTAGCGTAGGCGATATGTTCTAATTTCGTAATTAGTTTTAAATACGCGCTGGGTGCATTAAATCTTCGTTGCTCGGACATTTTTGTAAGGTGCAGTATGTGATTTCACTGTAACGAATAGGAGACAGAGCTTTCCGATGATGGGCTACATTGTAACACTATCAGTGTGGTTGTTTGGTCATAATCGCACATTGGATGATGAAACATTTGATAATGTTTAAACTGACGTTCGACGTTCGTGCAAACATCAAACACAGTGTTTAAAGTCACACTGTCCCTTCGCAGATTGTAAAAATAATTATAGAAAGATAAACCACCTCTCCCACCTTCGTTTGACGAAAAATTCTTCCGAAAAACTCAGCCGATAATCGCTATAAATTGGACAGAGGAAGTATATAATACACAACACCTCAAGCCATCTTACACAATACCCGCGGCTGCAGAAGCCCGGGTCTTATCTCGTTCGCAGATAATCCCCATATAGTCGTCGATATCCGCGCTCGCCTCGATTCCTCTCGGCGCCTCGTGAAGTTCAAGGCGCGGACCGATAAAACACCGCGATCGAGAGCTAACGAGAGCAGAGAGAGAGAAACTCGGGTAGCGACCGTTTTCATTAGCTGAATTATGTACATCGATGTGCCTCGTTATCGCGGCTGTGATTCAGTCGCTCCCTAAGCCGGGAAACGAGTTTCGTGCCGATCGAGAGTCGACGCGTCTAGTGGCTGCCGATTTCAGAGTCAATCAGACTCGGCGGGTAGTTGTAGTGTAAAAACGAAAATGGTCATAGCAAACGGTCGATTTCACAAATTTACTTATTTGCAACTTCGCGATTCATCATTCGCCCGTCAAAATTGAATTATATTTCCATATTCGGGTTTGTTAGTTCAACGAACGACAAAGTACACTATCAAGTTATAACTCGTTTATCGCCGTGCATATCGTCGAAATTAAAGTATCTCACGAATAATGCATTTCCAAACTTTATCGGAACCTTGGGTATACACAACACTCGTTACTCAACGCCTCTCCCAAACTTAACTGTTATTTCCAAGACGCTTTGTTTTTCAAGTGCGCTCGTCGTCGGCATAAATCATAATTACGTTAAAGCAAATAAACTTTTTGCCCGATGGCTTCAACCAAAGTATACCCGCTTGATTACCGTCGTTCTTTCCCGAATAGGTCGGCATGCAAATCGTCCTCGCGGCCGCTAAAGAGCCGAGAGCGTATACAGTTTTTTTTAAGATCGATATACGTGCCGCGGAGCGTAATTTAGCTCTTAATGAATGACTCGGCCGCTTCAATAGAGCAAAATCAATGCGAGAGCCCGATGATTCCGGCGAGTCATGACATTGAGAAAGCATTTCGCGGATTATTTATAGACCGCCGCGGCGTTCCTTAATTCGCTCTGGCTTTGTCGTCGTTACGCGGTGATTAAAAAAGAATCCGCGGCTTTCTAACGCGTCGAGGCTTCTTCTTTTCACCTGCCTGCGATGTGTTACATTCCGGCGAAATTCCTCGATCTCAATGAGCGCGGCGATGACGATGACGCGCGAGCGAGGAAGTCTTTTATCTGCGCGAAGAGCCACGAGGCGGAATCGTGGGGGGGGGGGGGGATTATTGGCCGGGCGCGGCGCGTAAAAAAGAGAGCGACGCGACGAAGGCAAACATGTGCGCGAGACGAAATTTAAACCAGATTGTGGGAATGGCGGGGACGGGGTCTTATTTGGAATAATTAATCACGTGAATTAAAAATATAAGTGGGAAGGCTCTGTGTTTCGGCCAGAGCGACTAATACCTCGACTAATACTCTTTCTTTTCCTTTAGAATAACAGTTTCAACTCGCACAAAAAATTCGTCACTATATTTAATCACAAATATAACAACACAACAATACTTATAATGTTCAAATTTATACTACACTACAATTACACGAAAATTATCGGACAAACTCTGTATGTATGTAAAATATGTATGATGTAAATTATAACGTAATGTATATAGTAGTCGCTAATACCTTTTTTGGGGATGTGACATTAAACAATAAATGAAGAAAAATAGTTTAAAATTAGTGTATAAAAGACTGTTTGTATAATATTTGAAGAAAAAGTAGCCAGAAAAATAATTTACACATTTGAACGACTTAACAACGATAATTGTCAATTCTAGCTTAACAGATAGTAAAGCCAATTAGTTATACAAGTACTACAAACATTTTCAAAAGAAAATCAATCAGCATTGACAGCAGAGAACCTGTATCAACTTCTGCCATCGCAACCCCTCAATCCTCGAGCCCGACCAACTCAAAAAATCCCCTCCCCAACTTGACCAGCCGTCGTAATACAAAAGACCTCCCATAAAAATGCGCAAATCAAGCAACGACGCATTCACACCTCGCGATCCGAGAGCTCCTCGCCAATCGGTGACCCGAATAGCCGTCCGATCTCGCGGGACTCACGCGTCGCGCTCTTTAATCGCTCGCACGCACACGATCGTTTCATTTCGCAAGCTCGAGTGCAGAGTATTCAGCAGAGAGAGAGAGAGAGGGGGGAGGGGTCCGCTTGTAATTCAAACGTGCCTACGTGACCGCGGACTACCGACCGATGTCTTACGAGCTCGAGCGGCGTTCTTTCTCTCTCTCTCTCTCTCACGGCCTTTTTTTTCGCGTTTCGCGCCGCCTCGCTTTTTACCGGACGCGACTCTCGTTAGCCGAGGGGATCGGACGGGAGGGAGATTTGACGGACCGTTAGAGCGATTGTTCGATGATCCCGAGGACGGGCAGGAGGATTTGAATTTGGGTAATGAGGGATCGGGGGGAAAAAGGGGGGAAGGACGGGAGGAATGTCTGAGGAGTCACTTTCTGGTGGTTCTTTTTGCAGTTAAGTTCTCGGTTGTTACAGCGAGCCTCGAAACAGAAACGTATTTGATTTTACGCTTCTGCTTAAATCATTTAATTTTACTTGAAGCTAAACTGTTGTACGTAAATGCGTGTCTCGGTACAGTCATAAATTTTTCCTTCTTGTGTGTAATTAAGCTT
>JAWWEM010000044.1:23175947-23189979 GCA_035582935.1 Ormyrus thymus | reverse complement strand
GAACTATATTAATTTTTACCAGAGTTCTACCAAATTTTAGTACATATTATAGTAATTTTTCAGAATAGTGCAAGTTTGTCCTTCGATTACGATAGAGTATACTAATTTTTAATGAGATATTTTTCTCAGTGTACTTTGGACCTGTAACTCTTCGAAAAGTGTAGACTTCGACCTCCTGCAAAAGAAATTGACACTTTACCTTGGCACAACCAGTCTTGAGTTATGGGGAACACCTCATTTTTGCAGACGAAAATTCCTTAAAAATTCGGTGTGAACGGCTGAAGCGCGAACTAACAAAAAATAAAATACATCTCGATTCCTTATATAACTGAATTTCACATCTCCGCGATTAAAAATTGTAAATAACAAAATCAAGTCGTAAAAAAAGCATCTCTAATCCAGAACGAGTGCAGAAAACCTCTCTCTCTTTCCAAAAAGTGCCGAGCAAATCCCCGTCGTAAAAAAAAAAAATTTCCGCGCGTTTTACTACTCCAAAAATCGAGAACCGCAGCTCTCCGGGCAGCTCTCATTTGCTTTCGCGCGCCCAAGTTTAACGATCCGAGAGCGCAAAATATTTACGTCGCGGCTCATTCCGGCGCACTTCGTCGCTCGAGATATCTTTGTTTTAAAGCTCCGCAATAAAATGCCTTTAGTCCCGCCGATAAAATTCACCTGAGCCAGGCTCCGCGCGTTTTACGAGATATTTTTAGGATCCCGGACGAGGAGCGCTTCGCGCCTTAGATTACTCGCCGATATAAATTTTTCATGGTGAGCCTTTTCATAAAGTGCGGCGGCGGCGATTTTATCAATGAAAATAGATAACTTAGGGCGCTCCGGTTATTAGCGAGTCCGTTAAATACTTACCGGCTGGCGAGTGAATTAGATTTTTGGGTCGGCGCTCGTTTTATGGCGCCGTTTGGTGTGTAAAAAGGATATTTTTGAAATTTCGCTTTGAAACATTGTTGCCATGGATTTTTTAAGTAAGATTTATTTGTCTTTAAATAATTTTTCATTTATACACTAAAATAAGTAGGCAGAGAAAGGAAAGAAAAGTAGTTTATTAATAATGTTTTAATAATAAAAAAAATGAATATTAAGAAGTAGGCAAATGCTCGGGCAAATATTATCCTGGGAAACTTAATAATTTCATAGTTCCTGTAAAATAAATATAAATTTCCTATTTCAATAATGTAATTTATTTTTATGTTTTTTTAGTAGAAAATAGATTACCTGTATAAATAACAGTTGTTACAAATTTTAAGAAACTTCTTTATTTCGATAATGTATTAAAATATAAAAGGTCTTTTTTTATAAGCATTTTGATTTACTTAATTACTTTTTGCAGGATTTCATTTACTTCGAGGAGGAAGCAAATCTCAGACGTCTCGCCAGTTCTAAAATCTAAACAGTCGAAAGCAAGCAACGGCTCTCTTCAGTCCAGTTCTTCTCGCGCAATGCATATAGTTTTTAAGAAAAAATGTAAATCCAGCTTCCCGAACAGATTGCATTTATACGCACGTCAATCTCGTTTTTATACCTACCTGCCAGTTGTTAATTCTCAACAGCCATAATAGTAAGTCTGTCGTACTGCGCAAATTATTATTGTTGTCGTTGTAAGAGTGTTTATATATATACGCGTATTGTAACTTGAAGTGTAAGATTTTACGCGACAGTTATGTGTAGTCATTAAAAGTTTGAGTTTTTATGTACGCAGTGTCTAAGTGTACCAGCAATAATGTTGTTACTTTGTTGTTAAGAATCTCGAAAAATTATACTTGTTAATAAAATTGTTTTATCAAAATTTCGCTGTCGTTTTTCATGTTGGTATAGAATGTAGAAAAATTATTAAGCTATAAAGTATAAAAAAACAGTATTGTATTCGAATGTATTTAATAGCATATAAAAAAGTAAAGATTTATTATTTATTATTATTATTATTTATTGTCAAAATACTATAAAACTTATCTAATAGTGCAGTCAAATTATCTTCATTTTTAAATTAATTATTTTTTAAGTGTTTTGAGGATTTATAAATGACTATGATTATTTATCAAGGAAATATTAAAGTATTAGGTCAAATAAGTATAATACAAATGAGCTTAAGGTGTACGTCTTTTATTCGTGTTCTAATCTCATATTCTTAATACATCTGGCTTTCTTTGGATAGATAATCAAATACTGCACTGCATATCTTACGTGCATACATTTCCGTCCAGTTGAAATTTCTTGCTCACATTGGCTTTTGGATTTTCGCTCAGTCGTTAAAAAAGATCGAACACGTAGCTTGAATAAAGTCAATAAGCAGAAGTATCGGTTTTTTTTTTTTTCAAAAAAACAAATATCGTTTCAACCATAAGAAAAAATCTTTCAGAATAAAAGTTTTTAACATTTATAACGTTACGAAGTATTTTTCCTCTTCGTTGACATCACCATTACTCATCCAGACTAGTATTTCTTCATTCTTTCGGCTGCCGATCGCCATTTCTAGCTTTTTAAAATCAATTTCAACGATCGGAGAAAAACTTACAACGCCAGGTGTGTTTTTTTTTACCCTTTTATAATCTAAAATACAATGTTCATTTTTTTGCACGTTTTTAATTACTTTTGTTTATTATTCTTAAAGCGTTTCGCTCCACCGAAGCGATCACAATAAAAGGTCGAACAGCACGAGTGACTATACGCGTCGCATTTTCAACAATATTATAGCGCACAAATATAAATGTAATGAGTAAATAAGTAAAACAATAGTGTACGTAAATGAAAAGATAAATAATAAGTAAAAGCGAAGAGCGAGTTTCTCGAATACCTGGTAATCGAGCTTTCTAAGTTCCCCACAGGCTAGATAATCTAGTTTACTCTTATTTGCTCTTTAGACATTGTTTTTTTTTGTCGTTTTAAAATCAATAAAACGCAAATAATCAAGCGGCACAAGTGTCTTGTGCAACGGTAATAAAAAAAAGGAAAATAAAACTGAGTAAATACTGAAAATCACAACATACAATCGTATAGTACAAGCTGCTCGCGATATCCTGTTTTTTTTTCTCCTTTGGTTACTTTTTTCCTTTTTCTACGCGTCCCATCCACGTTTCTCCGGATGATTAGCAATACATACACGTTCAATAATGAAATATAAGGAACTCATCGAACTTTTTTTTCGTTTTTTTACGAGGTTAGAAGAGACAACGTCGAAAAATTGATAGTCCGCAGCGGCAAACAAAAATCGCTGTTTTTTTTTCTTCTCTTTGTTCTGTTGTTACCGTGAATATAATACGTATATAACAATCAACAATACTTTGCAGGAGGTTCGCCGAATGTTTCCCCGTGGAAATACTTGACGAAGTTTTAAAAATGCACAACGAAATAGGTGTGTATGTTATATATATGCGCTAGCAATGTTACTATCAATCACTGAATGCTTTTACATTGTTAGGATGCTTCACGTCGTCGCTTCCACCTTAGAGCCACGTCTTCATTTTCTCTTCTAGTTATTACTTTTCTTCGTTTTTCATGCGTGTAGGTGTATTCTTGTTTAATTTTTATTACTGCTTTAACTTTTTTTGTGTACCAGGTGGGAGAAAATAGGACGGGGTAGGAGGATTTTCGGAGAGAGAGAAAATTCTCGCAGCTCCTAAATGGGTAGACACCTAAAAAAGAACAAAAAACAATTATTAATGTTTGAAGGAATATCACTAAAAAGAATGAAAAAGTTTAAGAAATCTATCTATTTATTATTTGCTAAATTTGTTTAATTATTTAAATAAAAACTCAGTTTATCTGAATAAATAAAATTACTTTTTCTAACAAGTTTTTTTTTTTAATGATGCGAAATTTTGAACGAAATGTATACTAACCCTTTAAAGCTCTTTCTCGATCTTGATCAGCTCAGCGATGCCATCGTGCATCTCCTTGACGGCCTGGTACTCAGTGAGACCCAGACGTCTCTTGTTAGAGATATCGTAGATTCCACCCTCGGCTTCAGTGTGCTCACCACGAGTTCCGCGCACCTACGAAAACACAAATGGTTTAGAAAAATAATTCCCCGAAAATTTTATTAAACTTTTTTGGATTTATATAAATGTCTTAGAAATCGAAATTTACAAATAAAACATTTCTTTAAAGAAGCTTTAAATTTTCGAGTTTAAATATACCTGGAGGTTGAACTTGGAGGCAACTTCTTCGAGCTTCTCTTTGTTGGCAGCGAGTTTCGGAACCTTAATGTGCACAGAGGCACGGACAGTGGTACCCAAGTTTGTTGGGCAGAAGGTCAAGAAACCAAGACGATCGTGATGAGAGAATGGGACCCTCTTCTCGATGTCGTTGACGGCTGACACCAGACGACGGTAGACCTAAAGAATATAATCAATTTGTTTATTTTATAAATTGGGATATGTGTGCTTTACAGCTTTTAAGAAGTCGTTTGGAAATAATTATGATATACTGTAAAATAAATGCGGAGCCTATAAAACAAGTTTTCGTTGCATAATTTTCATAAAAAAGTTATTTTAAAACCTTGTCGTAGATAAGAATCAGCAATTCTTAATAAAACGATTTTAAAGTAATAAAACTATGTATCTTGCGCATTAATCTTAAAAATAGCTGACTATAATACACGTTTATTCATTTCTTAATTGCCATCCTGACATTTATACGTTTTTTGTACAATTTAAGAAAAACAAAATAATAAAGTAGGTAGTAGTTTGAAACTATATGTAAAGTTAAAACATTAGATTTTTCACAATAAAAATGATAAGTTCATTGAATAAATATAGTTTTAATTAATTGTCAGATCTTTACATTTGTTAAGTTAAAGCTGCATTTTTTACATTAATGTATGTAGTTTTTAAGCTTCTATTTAAGTAATTGTAATGCTTGTATAAAATGCAGTTATTCTTTTATTATCTATGAAAAATACTGCAATACGTAATTGTTTAGAGTGAACTCTTGCAAAAAATTGGCAAAATTACCTGTCCAAGATCTCCGCCCATCTGCATGGAGATGATACGCAGATGATCCTCTTCGTTGCACCAGACGAGGAAGGTTTTGTCGTCGTTGTGGTAGATACCACGGCCGCTGGGCCAGAATCGGCAGGCGTTAGCGGCCTGGAGGAAACGGTCGCCCTCCTTGAAGAGGAAGTGATCGTCGATGAGCTTCTGCTGGACCTCTTTGCTCATGCCGGTCAGCGGGTAGAATGTACCCTTGAGCTCGCCCTCCAGGCCGGACAGCGTGCTCGAGACCTTCTCCTCCATCTCCTTGTACTGAGCCTCTGTTAGACACGGGTTGAATGGGTAGCCCTCCATCGAGCGGCCGCACCTTACACGGGTTGACACGATATACTCGCCCTGAATCATTGACAAAATTTTATGTAGGTGATTTTTTCTTATTTTAGTATCCTATTTCATCATTCTTTTTTTCATTTTTTTAAGAACTACACTTTAAATTCTAAGTTCCTTAATTCAAGATTAAAAACGCCAACTCCTCGTTGATATTTTTTTATTAACTATATTATCAACTCTACCGAATGCATAAATTTACATCCTCGATATCGTTATGGAGACTGAAAGACTTTTTTTATAAACAGATCGGAACCTGAAATTGAAAAACTCGAAAAAACCCTCGAGTTCTCGTAACTACAAGCAATCAACCCGAACGGCTTTCGTTCTTTTAAAAGGATATTGCAGTTTTTGAAGCGAGCGAATGGCGATCGCAAGAAGCAGAAAAAAATCTTATCCCGTTTTGTGACGTAACCGTGCACTTTATTGCCACTTCCTTCTTCGTCATCTTTTGGGATTATAGCGCTGCTCGAGCTCTGCTTTTTTGCCTCGATTCACAGAGTTTCCGCTGGCGAAGCGAATTGCTTCAATGGGGATATGTCAAGTGGATAATACGCGGACTAATCGCCTCTTAGATTAAAGCGATTCAAGTTTCTTTCTGTAATAATTCAAGTGTAACTGCCCGACGGCTATTTCAGTCGTTTATCGCAAAAAATGGGACATTCCTTATAAAATATTTTTACGAAAATAAATAATGCAGGGCTCTCGTAATATTTTTCTCAATATTTTTCTCAAAATAAAATCTACCATCGCCAAATTATCGATGTAATATACTCTGAGTGGAATAAAATAGAACCTCGTCCCAAGATTGTCGGGAACGCTAGGAAGGAATGCGAGAGAGTTAGCCGGCGAACTCACAGTGGGGTCAAGGTTGCCCAGGCTGTCGACGTCGCCAAAGTCCTTGGGCGGGTGCTTGTCGGTCTTCTTGAATCCACCGTGGTAGTCCTCGATTATCGGGTCGAAGAGCTCGGCGAAGGTGGTGTAGGACTCGGCGTCCGGGGCGTAGATGCCGACGCCGGAGTCGAGGTTCTCAACGCCGGACTGAATGACGTCGAGGAGAGTCGAGCCGAAGGACGTCTTCTTGGTCTTGAGGGCGTCGAACACCTCCTTCGTCAGGTACTTCTTGAGCAGGGACTTGCTGTCCGAGGTCGAGACCTTCTGGAAGCCGGCCTCCAGCTTGTCCAATACTGCTTGGTCAACCATGGCGCTGCCTTTTTTTCTGCAATTAGAGAAAAACGGAGGGTTAAACGCTTTTTGTTGGCGGGCACTGTTTTTAGTACGCTGAAAGTTTCTTTTAGTGAGTTTTCGCGGAGTCTTTATTTATTTGCCTTGGGTGTCTAAGAAGAATTTATTTTTCTAACTTGTTTATCATTTATTAGAAATATTTTTTTCAAACGTCTCTTTGAATCATTGCAAAACATTGAATTTAGAATTACATAGAATGGCAACCAAGACACCCAAAAGTCGAAGAATTCGACAAGCACTTGCAGCTTGTCAAACTCTTCGAAAATTCTTTAATCAACAAGTAAGCAGATTTTCTCCTCCGAATATAAAATAATATAAAATAATATAAAATAATAATCGATCGAACGACAATGAAGCAAAACATCAAGATTTCTGCCTGTGAGCCAACGCCTACGTATACCCGAGCAGTGAAAGAGACTCGGCCACACATGTCGACGTGCTGTACAACACACAGAGAGAGAGGAACACATCGAGATTTTTCGAAAAGGCGTCCTTGCTAATCGGGCCCGCGCCGCCGAGCGAGGAAGATTTGCGTCAGCGCCTACGCGATTTCCTGCCTGCCCGAATAAGGAGGCCGACCGTTTCTGCGCGCACGCAGAGACGTGCTGCTGCAGCAGCAGCGACAGCAGCACCGCCGCGCAGCCGGCCTGGCAGGTTATCGAGCCGGCTTTCGATTTCCGACCTTTCGGCTTTTGCAAGTCCTGCCGCGAGCGCGCGGAGTCGTTTAAGTAACGACTTAAACTGGAATCTTTTCGCTTTTTTTAGGGATTGCTTTCGTTGGGGAAACCTATTTTTGTGTTTCGTCGAGGAGTCAATTTTGAGATTGAAGGATAAAAGCAAACGTCCTATAAAATCCATTAAGAAGAGTACAAAAAGGGTGCATCCTATTAGGTTTTTGCACCAGTTTTTCACTTATTTTATTGTTTTTTATAGGTCCCTTGCAACCGGGAAATGTGACTGTTTTTTTTGGCCAGTTGGAGTGTTACGGAAAATAACTTTTGGGCTGCTTGCGTGATATTCCGTAATTAGTGACTCTTCGTTAAAGGTCAAAAATAGCAATTTGTGGCTTACTCTTATATTAATATCCATTATAGATATACACTTTCAATATTTATTTAAACTAATTACTTTTTACGTGAAATTTTGTTAAGGCGGTAATTTTGTAGAAATTGAATTATAAAAGAAAAAGAAACTATAATTGGTGGTACTTTCTCTTTAATTAAGAAAGTAATTTGCATTATTAAAGTTTCAGTTTATTAACCAATTTCAATGTACATTAGAACGTTAATTAAATGAAATCTTCTACCGCGAACGGTTCAAATTGCCATTTTGAATTTATGCTTTAGAGTGAAAATTTCGCAAAGCTCATTCGTAAACTGAACATTATGTAATTCAAACAAAATAGTCATCTTGCAGCTTAAACCTGTGTCTAATTTAGTCTAATACTTTTTAAATTCATAATACGCAAGTTTTGTTAAATCGCAATTAGCAAATTAGTGACAGATAATTAAACTAAATTTTGACTACGAAAGAAAAAAAGTTTACAGCTGCACATAAAAAGAGCCCACCCTTCTAATCTAAAGTCGATCCGAACCTGCAAGAGGCGCACTTCGGCAGGCATAAATATTTACTCGATCTAATGAGCGCCGAATCGAGAAGGCGTCGCATATCGTCGACGAGAGTCAGGCTTCCATAATGCAGACGGCGGCGGCGGCGGCTGCGCGCACTTTCAAATTCATCGGAAAACGCCTCGGAACCGGAAACGGCTCCGGGGAATTTATGAGCCTGCAGCCGACCGCCGAATGGTATGATTTAATCGCGCCAAAGTTTTTCCGCGCCGCCTCTGTTACATTGTGCAGCGGCAATTGTTGAGGTTAGGGAGCCTTGCTTTTTCGATGCAATATTCACCGGTTCGCGCGTACAAGGACATTTGACAGCTGCGAGCGATAAACTGTTTCAGATTTTCTTCCAAATCATTTGCTGGATTTTCTTGATTGAATAAGCAAAAGTTGTGAAATTTTCAATTGTCGCAAGGCAACCTGATTAGTTTCCGAGGAATCCACGAATCCCATTAGCAATTGATCAATTTTACCTCAAGAATTCTTGCGTTGACAATCTATTAAACGTACTCAATCACCCCGTATAATTCAATTCTTCATCGTTCCTGATGAATATTTCAGTATTTGCGCTTTCAATCGAGTTTCTCGTCGCAGAAAAATTCATTTCCCAAAGCCCTTACGAATTAAACTTTGATTAAATGTCGAATTTATTGTTTTTCTTTTAATAAAAGCAGCCAAGCGCCTTTGACTCCACGCTAAACAAACACTTTACACCGAAGCGTATAGAATTCGTGCTTTGACATTTAAACGCAGGCACAACACTCGTTTCCATCAAAGGAACGCGAGCGTCGTTCAACAAGTACCGAACGGTTATTAATTCAGTCGGCGCGGGTTTTGCACACTCCCCCGATCCAATTTCCTCGTTTCTCGAGAGCCGCCGTCGACTATACGACCTGTCTATATCTCTCAAGGTTTATTGGTGCAGCTTTTACAATGGCATTGCTTTATTATGCGCGCTCGCAGGCCGAAAGATAAGATAAGGCGCTCGTCGCGTAGGACGTCCACTCCTCCTCGAGAGCGGAGGCGAATCTGAAAATTGAAAGCCAAGGAGCCCCCGGGCCACTCGTCGAGCGCCTTGCTTTTTCCTCCTCCCGAAGCAGCGGCAGCCCTTCTCATCTCGTCCCGGTCGTCGCTCGACGCGCGCCTAGAGCCCCTACAACGAGCGAACTTGGGAAGCGGCGCGCTTTAAGGCACATTTCTTTCGATCAGCGATCGAGTGTCTCTCGCGCGCGCGTCAACAGGCTCGACCGGCGTGTATCGTGGAAGGACAGGGAGAGGATTGTCGCCGGGAATGCGAGTGCGAAGCTACACCAGACACCGAAATTATTGCGCTCGTGCGAGATTCTTCTATGTGCTCGAAAGTACGATGATGCAGCGTGATATGCTTTCTCGCAAGAGAGACATCGAGTGGAGAAAAGATTGGTGGAAAGTAAGTGAGCTTTGAAGAAAGTAGCCAATTTACGAGTCGAGAGCGCGCTGCAGCGGAAAGTGATTAAAGGTTAGGTTACGCGAGCTTCGAACTCGAGTCAATTACACTTCCGGCCGTGCGCATTTCGCCTTTTGCACATCCCGGGCGGGCTCGGGCACCCGAGGAGGAGGCGCGCTTGTTCGCTCGCGCCATCAACAGGTCCTCCCTGTCGGACTCGCAGCGCAGCCGGGCTCTCGCTCGGGAGCTGCAAAAGCCGAAATTTCCGAGAGCCCCTCCCCTGGGCAGCAGCGGCAGCCGCGAGCGCCATTGTGGAGAGAGCATTCAATAAGGCAATTCACCCGGCATTTTCAACTGTGCAAAGACGGAGAGAGGGAGGACGGGCGGAGAGACACGACAGCGACACAATAATACAATGACACAGAGAGAGCGAGAGAGAATGAAGAGAAGAGAGTGAGAAGAAGACAGAAAGGAAGGAAATAAACGTTACGTACTCTTCGCTCGAAGCGGTATCCTTGGATGTGCATCCGCCCATGTTTAGCCGCCTGTTTTCGCGCTTTAGCCGGGTATATTCGAGCCGCAAGAAAAGGAGCCAGAGTCCTACTCTCGAGCGTTACTTTTTCTTTTTCTCTCTCTTTTGTCAGACTGTCCTCGTGAACGCACACACACACACCGATTACTTCCCCGTGTCTCTCGATTAATACAGCCGGTTTATATTATCTATTTATCCTCAGGCTCGCTCTGGATCCACAAATATATTATATCACTCGTTGAACATCCTGTACGTCTACGTATCCTATCAGTCTATCTCTCTCTCGGGAGGAGCGCGCGAAAGGGGTGTGGTTGCGCCTCTCTCCGGCTCCCTTCGTCTGCCTTTTCCTATCGCCGCTCTCTCTCTCTCTCGCTCTCCTCTTAGTATCTAAAAAGTCTTATTAAGCGGGCTTGCTACGTATCGACTATTACTTTCTTTCGTTTCGCTCCGTCTCGCGCGTCCGCCGACGTCGTCTATATTCTCTATCTAAATATCGCAGAGGTGGGCAGGCTAGTGTTCGGAGAGCTCCTCTCTCTCTCTCCTCCAATGGAATAATAATCAGTCTCACGGCTTGTGCGATTGCTGTGTGCGCTTCCTTGGGCGGGAGGGGGCGTCGACTCGACGATTGTCCGCTCTCCGTTTATTTTTTTTTCTTTTTTTCTTTGTAAATTCGTGAAATAAAAATATATGTGTGTATATATCTACTATCTAAGCGAGCGACGAGTATTATAGACGCACGGGGCGTGTGTGCGTGTGCGTGTGCAGGCTGCGGGAACGGAAGGCGAGAGAGGCGCGCACGCGACCCGAACTCTACAGTCTCTACGCTATCACTAAGTGCAGCGTGTGCCGCGAGGTGTGTAGACCGGCAGAAAGAGGGAGAGAGAGCGAGTGCGCGCTCACGCAGTCGCCGTCTCTGTTTTGCCGGCGAGCTCCACTCTCCCTTTCCTCTCCGTCTCTGTCGCTGGGGCGGGAGAGGGAGGGACCCGCCGCGCCGCAGCAGACGAAAAATGTGCGTGACCGCGGCGGGGGAGGGCGCGAAATTGGGAAGCGCCGTCGGGGACCTACCCCCTTTTTCCCGGATGCGCGTCGCGACGTCCTCCACCCTATCGAGCCGGGAAAGCGTGCCGGCTCTCCCGGCGCTTTTCCTCGCAGAATCTCTCGCCGGAGCAGCCGCGTGTCCTTGGCGTCGCCTCCCACCCCCGCGCGCCGCACAGGGTGGGGCCAGGGCGAGAGGATTCCCGCCGCCGGTCGATATTACGCACCCCAAGAGAGAGAGCACGCACGCGCGCGCCCGTTCCTGCCCCCCGGTAATGCACTTTTTCCGACCCTTCCGCCGGCTGTAATTATCGGCCCCAGGGACCGCGCCGCCGCCGCCGCCGCCTGATTCGATTAGCTCTGCATTACCGACGGGGACCGAGAGCTGCGGATTGACCGCGATCGAGAGGTGCCGCGGGTGGGATCCGGTTTCTTTCGTCTTTTTCAGAAATTTCGACGTTCGTTCGATGCAAGTCGCGACGACACTCGAGTGAAACGATGCTCGACAAATCGTTTCGTTCGAGGTGGATAAGCTTAAAATCTATACGGTTTCGTCGACCGAGAAGTACTGAATTTAATTGGGAGCTTTTAAATTTTTCAAATTAAGATCGCAATTAAAACGGTCGCCAGCCGAAAATGAACGAGCGCCATAAATTCAAATGAAAAAGAATATTAAATATCTTGCTTGAACAATGGATCCCATGTCACTTCCTATAACCCTTTCTCGCGTCACGGTTATTTACCTCCTAGCATTGAGCTTTGTTTTCTTAATTGTCCAGCCTGCTAGTTTCTCTCATTACTTTCTTTAATAGACTTTTATGCATTGTTCCGCAGCTTTCCTTTGTTTCTACATTATTTCTTTCTCTATTGCTCTCCCTTTTGTCGGGCATCGCGCCCTTCTCTACACCTTTCATTACAATTTTTCACTTCGGCTTGCAACAAATTAACGTGTAATTCCTTCCTTCTGGCTTTCTTAATTTTTAATTAACTCTAAATCGAGTATTTACTTCAGTCTTACATTACTATAATTACACTTGACTATAATTAAAAGTAATTAGTAATTGCTGAAAAGTCATCCTTTTCATACAAAAAGCCCTCTGCATCATGAAACAATAGGACGAGCAAAAGCTCCAAAAGAAATTCCTCGGCCCTTAAAAAAAAATAAAAGAAGCCCATCGCCCCGCACTTAACCCTTGGGTAAACAAAGCAGTCGACCCCCGGCGCAAGTGGGGATCGAGTCACTCGAAAATCGTTTTCAACTTATCGAGGCGCCCTCTGAAGCTCCCCGGAGCCCGCGGCGCTACGACAATCGGCTCGAGTGCCGCGGCGAGGGAAGCTGCGGGGAGCTCCGAGAACGTGACGCGAAGCGCCTCCGGATCGTTTTTCCCGTTCCCGACGACACTTGGCGAGAGGCCGTTGCCGCGCCACTTGGACCGCAGGGGGGGCCTCTAGAAGGAAATTAAGAGCGACGAGGGGGTGCCGTTGCTTTATACTTACGGATACGTGCACTTATTTAGCGAGGCGAGGGCCGAGAGAGAGAACATTTTTTAATCGCTGGAAAATTTTCAATACGTCCGGGAGAAAAAGGGCGGATATCGATTTGCCTTCATTTTGTTTTCGCTTTTATGGATTCGCGCTGTAAGAGGACGTTTTATTTACTGGTTAATATTGAATTGAGCTTTTGTGAGCAGTTAGTTTCGAGCACTCGTATTTTCTGAAACAAAATTCGATGTAATTTATACATTTTTAAGAGATTATGTTCATTGCTTTTTATATTTCTGATATCAAATGCGAATTAAATTTGCTATAAATAAAACCGTCGCTTTATCAGTCGGTTTTTTAATTGAGTCAGGTGAGTAACAGAGTGATTTAATGAGTCAATTTAAACATTTATTCGGCATTACTTCAACAATTGTGTACATATTTGCATATACGTACTGCGAAACGTTGCATCATATTGTTTGCGAATATTCGTATTTCCTCCTTAAACCGAAATTAGCGACCTGTATAACTTAAAACGACCTCGTTAACGAATTACTCAAAGTTATTAGATTTCTTTAAAAAAATTGGATTTTCATTGAAGAAAATAAATTTGAATTCAATATCTTGTTCACTTATAAGCTTTTCTCTCAAATAAAGAATGTAATTCCCACGCAGAACTGAATCGTGCAAACTTCTCGCATTAAAAATAAGAAAGGCAGCTCGTCTTCGTTTCCTCAAAAAAGTAAACCGTGACATCTGAAGCGGGCGAACGTAACGTCTCAAGCTTATACATAATGCAACATCCAAGAATAGGTTGGAGAAAAGCACAACAGAGAGATTCGGTCTCTCTCTCTCTCTTTTTTGCTTAGCTGAAAAGCGCCCTGAAAAGCCTCTACCGGCGTGCGGCGGAATTTTTCACGAAAAAAAAAGAAGAAAAAGAAAAAATAATAAAACCCTGCTCAGCTTGCAGGCCGAGCTTTTGTTTGCTCGCGAGATAAGTCCTTGGGAATATGCCGCGCGAGACTCCCTCGGGCGGGGGGGAGCGTCCAAAAGGCTCCTGTTTGCCGCCGGAAAACTCGATTGTTAATTAAAACGCGGCTAAATGGCGATGACTTCCCCGCCGCAGCCCCCGGATTATTTACCGCTTGGTAAGCTTCGGTCTGCTGAGCGAAGTTTGCAACTGGGATGAGTAGAAGCGGATCGAGTCGTTTTAGGAAGCTTTTTAACGGCTTATTTGCAGACTTTTAGGCGTTTCTGAAATTGAAGACCATAGTAATTGCAGTCAAGAGTACACTGAGAAAAATATCTTATTAAAAATTAGTATACTCTATCGTAATCGAAGGACAAACTTGCACTATCCTGA
>JAWWEM010000044.1:23145673-23175847 GCA_035582935.1 Ormyrus thymus | reverse complement strand
TAGACCCCGAACTACGGAGCTGAGCGTTACGGAACAGTTCATGCTAAACATTTCGGAACGTTCCGTATATGTGGAGTTTTCAAAAAGCGGGCGCCGCGGGCCCGAGTTTCGGAATCCGCCCGATTATTTCTCATAAAACAGCTTTTTTAGAAACACTGGCTATTTATAGCCTCTTACAAAATGATTTGTATATAACTAGTTAAAATTTACTTTATTTAATATTTGCTTTTTCAAATTCAATATCCGCGGTGAAAATAGAAAATTACTATTGATGGCTGTGCATTACTATCACCAGCATTCACGATTGGAGCTTCAAGTTCTTCTTGAGGTTCCTCGTCCAACTTTTCCGGCAAATCATTTTTTACTTCCGCGGGGTTTCCATCAGTGTTTGGACACCGGTTGACCTGAGCTTCCGACATTATTTTCTACTATCTGGAATAATATGTATCATTGAACAAAGTATGATTTTTTCCACTCTGAATGTTGTGCATCATCTTTAGCAGAGCGAAAGGAATACTACACTTGTAATCTCCACGAACGAGGCTCATCATATCATTGCGATCGAACTCCACTGTAGGTAAGTATGAATCAATAATATGAACTAATTGAGGTAGTGAAACCCACATCTTTGTTATTAGAGCTCATTGTAAATTTAGATCACACAATTTGTTGACTGCACTTTTAATTTAATAGTTGATATTTATTGTATTCGAACGTGCATCTTTTTATACTACATTTTAATATTGCTTTTTATTTCAAATAGCTAGAAGGTGTAAACCTAGCAAAATTTTTAACTCATTATGAAAGATTAAATAAAATTATAATATTCGGAAAAAATAAATAGATATTTTAGTAATTTATTTGATTGATAAAAAATGTCGTTTGCAGCAAGAACAACTTTATTTTAGCAAAAATTTATGGATAATAAAAAAACATTATTCTTTTAATAACCAGCTCAATTTTACAAAATACAATTATTTTCTATTTGTATGCACTTTCATTCCGTTATTGTACGAATTAAATCTTTTACTAAGTCATCCCGCAACAGATTCTTAAATCCTTCCGATTCCATAACTTCCTTAGCGTGCGCTTTTACAAAATGCAAAGCCTCCTTTTTTAAGTCCACTACACCATGACGATTAGACGTGACGAGTATTTCAACCACATTATCCACGCTCATGTTGCTACTGAGATAGTCTACGCACAAATCCTTCAATCCATCGATCTCGTATTTATCCGCTGCAGCCAAAAGCTCGTTCGCCGCTTTCTCGATATTCTCAACTTTTGAAATGTAAAGAAATCTCAGCATCTCCTTAAGAACCTCGTAATTGACGTCGTCTATTTTAACGGTGTTCGATTTCTTCTCCATCATATCGGCGTCGAACATCGCCGAGAACACCGGACTTCTCGTCGCCAATATAGCTTTGTGCGCCGGAAGTTCCCCGCCGCATGGCGTCACGATCTTGACGTCGCTATATTTCTCTTCTAAAAAGAGCTTTTCGAGGTGGCTCGAAAGCTTCTCCTCGACGGAGCACCGCTGTTGGCTTTTCTGAACACTGGAGAAATTGACAGTTTCGGTGACATAGGAAATTTCGCAAGAAATCGTCAACATGCCGTCTTTAAGCAGATCGCCTTCTTTGCGCATGACGTCCTCGATTTTAACGAAATCATTGAAGCCGCAGGATGAATAGCAATGAAACTGACATTTTTCTGTCCGCTGAACAAATTTTTCCTTGCCATGCATCGAAAGCGTGAACTGACCCTCGACCTTCTCACCGGACTTCTGGTACAGGTACAGCGACATGTAGTCTTTATAACTGTCGTTTATTCCATTTATGAAGAGTCTCAACTTCCATTTTGGCACATCCTGGGTTCCCAAAGAGAAAAACGGCGACTCCAACACTTCGCCGATTTCCTTTTGCAGAAAACGGATATTACTTATAGTCCACGTGTAAGTGCACTTGCTGACTTTCGTCTGAGTGACGCCCCACTTGTTCGCGGTTTGCATATCCATTCCCGACTGAATTAAAGTCGAAACGTCAAAGTAAACTTCGTAGTAGTAAGTAGCTGCTTCGAGCAATCACTGCTAATGAGGCTTAAGTTTGCGCGAACGCTGGTACAGTTGCGTGAGTTTATTTGAATTTTGTTTGCATATGCATTTATCATTGTTCGGGCACTAACATCAGCTTGATTTTTATGTATCTGGGAATTTGTGTAATACTATTTTCATATGTAACTATGTGAACGTTGATTTAATTGCGTGCAATTGAGAAAAAGTGCGTATTTAATGACCTGCTAAACGAAATTCGAACTATACATTTACATACATAAATGAAAATTATAACTCGTCAAAATATTTAACGAAATCAGTATTTCCTTCTTCTTAATTATATTTCTTTGTCGAATTTTCTTCTGTCTTTAACTACGGCTTCTTGTGAAAAATTATCAAATGAAAAGCAACAAGTCCACATGAATGATATATATAATAATTTATTGCGTTCGTCATGAACCTACAAAACCAACAAGCACGTGAATTTAAAAACGTACATATTTTCAACAGCTAAAAAATAAGTGAGAGTGTACAGAATCATCATAAAAAAGTATACAAAGCGATGGAAACAATCGCGAGAAGCGTGCCCTACACTCAAGACCTCCTCCGCGTCACAGAAAAGATCGCCGTTCGATTACGCATTTACAGACATATTGCACACGGCATCAGGGGTTCCTCCTGGCGGATTTGAACAGCCGGTACACTAGTCATTGGGCCGGCTGCGCCTGAACGGCGGACTCGAGGGCCTTGTTCTCCTCGCTGAGCAGCGTCACCTTCTCCTCGTACTTGCCGCGCAGGTCCTGGAAGAGCTGGAGCTGCGTCTGGTACTCCTTCTTGAGGTCGGCGTTCAGCCTCACCGCCGCGTCCATCTTGTCGATCATGACGTTGTGCCTCTCGCGCTCGGCCGCGATCTTCGCCTCCATCTTGTCGACGTCCTCCTGCAGGTGCTTAACCTCCATGTTGCGAATGCTCAGCATCTCCTTGGTGATGGCGATGACCTCCTTGAGGGAGCTGACCTGCTTGTTCAGAGCGGAGATCTGCTCGTCCTGATTGGCGACCTGGCGCTCGCGATCTACCAGGACGCTCTGCGTCTGGCTCAGGTTGCTTTTGAGGCTCTCGAGCTCGCGGCGCAGCTCCAGGTTCTCGGGGGTGCCGCTGCTCAGGATGCCGTTTTGACAGGAGGCCTGGAGTACTGCCAATCTGTACTCGGTGTCCTCGAGCTTCTTGCGGAAATCGTCGCGTTCGGTGTCCCGTTCCTGGAGAGATAGTTCAATTTTATCATTGGTTTACTGATCGTATTGATCTTCATTAATTATATTCTTTATTATTATTCAAATGCTCATCGTTAAAATTTAAGTAACAATTACAAAAATAATGTTTTATTACTGGATCTTACCAAAACTTTTTCTTGCAATTGTGGTACTGGGGTTGAAACATTATTGTTAGCTTCTGTTGATTCTTGTGTATTTGCATTTGCATCCTAAAATAAATTACAGAAAATCAGAACATTTTATTATTTCAAGCAAGAAATAATTAATTCTCACAAAACAGCTTTTTTAGAAACACTGGCTATTTATAGCCTCTTACAAAACGGTTTGTATATAACTAGTTAAAATTTAGTTTATTTAATATCTGCTTTTTCAAATTCAATATTCGCGGTCAAAATAAAAAATTACCATTGATGGCTGTGCATTATTATCACCAGCATTCACGATGGGAGCTTCAAGTTCTTCTTGAGGTTTCGCGTCCAACTTTTCCAGTAAATCATTTTTTACTTCCGCGGGGTTTCCATCAGCGTTTGGACACGAGTTGGCCTGAGCTTCCGACATTATTTTCTACTGTCTGGAATAAAATGTGTCGTTGAACAAAGTAGTCTGTTAATTACCAACACTTTTTGTTATATAGCTCTCGAAGTTTGGCGCAGATATATTTTTATTATGCACTGCCGAATGTTTTTCTACTCACACAAGTATTTAAAAGCTATTTTTGTCAAAAATGCGTAAAGCGGAAACAATTCGCTTATGGCGAACGAAACAATTAAATTGTACGTACATTTGAAAGCAATTACTTGAAAAAGTAATTTTTTTTTGAAGAAATAATCCGTATTTCGTAGAAACGCAGAAGCCGCTCAAGATTTCTCGTGAAATGCGTATGCAGGCGCGATCCAAACTAACGAGAAATAGGTTTTATTTTTGGACATCTCCGGTCACTCTATTTTCGAACGATTCTACCCACTTGCCTCATCAGCTGCCGTGCTTACTGCAGTAATCTAGGAACTTTGGAGAATTTTCATTGTCGCTTAATTTCATATTCTTTTTTTTAAATCTAATCACTCTATTTTAGTAATATTATATTTTAAAATAATTTTACGCATGTAAAAGAAGCGAAGAATCTTCAAGTGCAGGAACATTGTAGCAATACTGTTTAAATTTCCCGCACGATTTAAATTCTGCGCTGCACGTGCTTGTATACTCACGGCGAATATGCGTAACCTACAGAAAAACAAAAGTTTTCAAAATGATTAATTGATTTTTATTGGAGAAATTATCATCTTTTTAAAAACGTTCAGGACAAGAAGCAAATAAAATTAAATGTTTTATATTTTACGATAGGGTGAATTAATAAAGGTTGCATATTAAGCTTAACAAAAATGTTGCCGTTGACTTCGGTGGTTCTTCATCGTGTGTCTGTTGCCTGCAATTGACATTGTGGGCAAAGAAATTAGTTTTAGTCTTTTTAATAGGTAAATATTGAGTTTTCTTACGTATGTATTTAGATTAAAATATTTCTCAGTCATTAGAGGTTTGTTGAATTAAAAGTGTCAAGTGTTGTATCAAATGATTTCATCATCCTAACCTTACATTTATCACTGATAATACATTATTATTATCATTTTGAAGCTTAATAATTAAATAAAATAATTAAATAAAAAAATTAAATGAATAATTAAATTTATTTCATAGTGTTATGTAATAGTGCGAAATATTTTACTTATCTATTTTATGTGATTACAGAATACCAAAATGGAAGAATACGCAAGGGAACCATGTCCATGGAGGATAGTAGACGATTGTGGAGGTGCATTCACAATGGGTGCAATAGGAGGTGCAGTCTTTCAAAGTATAAAGGGCTTCCGTAATGCACCTAGTGGTTTAAACAAAAGATTCTTGGGAAGTTTGATGGCTATAAAGCAACGTTCACCAATTATTGCTGGGAATTTTGCAATTTGGGGTGGTATGTTTTCTACAATCGATTGCACACTTGTACACTTTAGGAAAAAGGAAGATCCATGGAATTCAATCATTAGTGGCGCAGCTACTGGAGGCATATTAGCAGCTAGAAATGGAGTACCAGCAATGGCTGGTAGTGCTGTTATTGGAGGTGTTTTACTAGCACTGATTGAAGGAATTGGTATTCTGTTTACAAGACTTTCTGCAGAACAGTTTAAACCACCACAACTTGTTGTTGATGATCCTTCACAACTTGGACCGTCACAACATGAACAACATTAATAAAAATTATAATTTATTTTAGATTTATATTAGACAAAAAGATCAATTACAAAAAGTTATCGATAAACTATAGTAGTTTATTTTGATAGCTTTCCGTTCACCTGAATGATAAATGTTTATAGATTACCAAGTACTTAGGTTAAGAAAGAAATAACAACTGTTTTGCGTTAAGGCAAGAGTTATATTTAAATTTTCCTCTACAAATATTCCTTTTAAAAAACGTTACAAATTTTTCGTTTTTTTTTTAAAAAATTTATATTTAAAGTACAAATAAACACTTTTCATAAACTTTATCATTTAATCATCCATTTCATCCTCATCCTCTTCAGAACTTTGATATCTTGTAATCGAAAGATCAAGTTTCTGTGATTCTGGATCAACTAATTCTTGCTTTAAGGAAACTTGAGTACGATCCGTAATTTCATTAGGTTTTTTTGTGTTTGCATGTCTGTTTATTGCATTTAAAATATGCAACTGTTCGACCTATTAATTTTTAATTAACAAAACATTAAAAATTGAAATCATAAAATATCTTGATAAAAAGTAAAGTACTAACTTGTAAAGCGTGACTTTGTTCATTGAGTTTAGAAATTATTTTTCTTAAAGCTTCTTCTTCTGATTGAAGATCTTGTTGAAAAATTAACAATTTTTCCAATCCTTCCTTTTCAGTCATTGTCAAAGTTGTTTTCAAATCTGTTAGTCAATATTTTCATTGTTTTCGTGTTTAGTAAAGGTTAATGCTGTACAGGTTACAAAGGCAGAATTTCCAAATATTTCAAAAAGGTTTGTTCCAAGTATCATTCGAATGCATCAATTATGATGACGTGCGTGACGCGTGCGTTTCTGAATCATGTTTTTGAGACGTCAAATTTTCTTTTAACGTGATCTGTTATTCATAACTAAGTTTTGCGTGTAACAATATCTTGATTTAAAATTAAATACTTTTTACTTATGCAAACTAACTCTGTGCAATTAACGATGCGAGAGTAAAAATTATTTTCAGACGTCGGAAGTAGGTCACAACTTGAACCAAAAAATGTCTCGGTCACGATGTCACAAAGGCATACTTTTAAAAGGCGCCAGATTTAAAAATTACACAAGTCGTCAAAAACTAAGCCCATTAATAATGGAAGATGCGGTTCCCTCAGATCACTTTTAATTCAGTTCATTTTGAGCGAAAAAAATCTTAAAATTCTATGTGAATTGTATAAGCTTTTTCTAAATAATGAGTTAAAAGATTCCAATTGTAATTGAAAGTTACGTCGATCTAACTTGATGCAATCAGTATAGTTAAAAATGAAAAGCTATTCATAAAAATAAGTTGCAACATACGCGGAAGTTTTCATAATTAATAAACGTTTTGTTTATAATTAAAAAAATTTAATTTACGTATAGAAGATAACAAATTATTTACATTTTCCACGATTCATTAGTTTACTTTAATATCAGATTAAAATTAAATTTCAATAATCTTATATACTTGTATATTTTTAGAATTTAATAAATATAATAAAAAAGCATTGAGCATTAGTAAAACTAAAAATGTATGTAATCTGGGACGTAGATAATTTCTTAACAAAATGGTAATTACAAAGCGCTTATCGTACGTCTACTGCAAACCAAGTTTCGTTTGATTGTTAAGATTCTCTGTATATTTTAATCGAAGAATTTTAAAGTCATAATTTTTATGATGAACTTGATAAAAGAACTTCTCAGAAAATCTAATATAAATAACTTTCTATGTTAAAAGAAAACGTTGCAAAAACAATACGTTATTTTAAGAAGATGAAACAAGAAGCGTATTGTATTTAATGCTCTTGTGCGATAACACTTTAAAGTTTGCTAATTGAAAAACCACTTTTCAAGTTAGCAGTTATTGCAAAAATATAGATAATAAAATAATAAAAGATTTTCAATGGATGCAAATTTTACGCACGAGCACGAAATAAAATTCTAGCTTAATACGATTAAATTTCTTTTCTTAATTGTTGCAATATGAATAACATATTGGAAGTATATGGAACCATGAATTCACGGGTCAGAAATTCCGTACTTTGCGCCGCTCCTCCTACAACATCCGATCATTCGACTTTCGAGCTAATCAATCCTCTAATGCAGCATCAAATCCACAGTTGCGCAAAGCAGTTTAGGAAGCTGATTCCAAAATCGTCGACCTGTCAAGTATTTATCCGCTGCTTGCATTTCGCAGATGCTTTTAACCCTCGAAATCTCAATAAACATTCCTTATCAAGTGTTTAAAATACAATTATTTAGTGACTAAACCGAGGACTAATCTGCAACGGCAGCGGACATATTCCAGGAAAAAAAACTCGAGAACCATCAGCGCTGCGAGGTGCAGGAAACCGTACCGTAGACGAAAGAGGAGAGAAAGAAAGAAAGACAAGCGAAAGAGTCACGAGTCCCAAGAGAAACCTGCCATTGTCTCTACGCGTAATACACGCACGGGCCGTCCGTCCCGCACAATATAAGTGCACATAAACACATTCGCTCGCATTCATACACAGCATCGCTTGTCCGTCCATAAAGCGTTGACCGTCGCTCGCTCGGCTTTTTAAAAAGTGTGGCTCACAGTCAGTTACCTCCACACATACAAAATCGCTCGCGCCCACACCTACGAGTATATCAGCTATACGGTTCCGCCTTCAATCTACCCTCTCTGTTGCAACGTCGCATCTGTCGGTCAGTTTCTCTCACTTCCTCCGCTTGGGTGCGCGCGCGTTCGGCCCAGTGTCGTCATCGCACACATTATCCTAGTCTAGTTGGTGCGTATAGTGCGCGACGACGACGAACGAGAGGATCGTCGCTCGAGAGCGAGGAAACTAATAATTCTCTTGCCGCCACTGTTGCTGCTGCCGAGTGCTGCTAGTGCCGCCGCCGTCTCTGCTCCTCTCTCTCTCTTTCTCCGACGCCTTCAGTCGGCCTCCTCTCCAGTATAGTATTTTCCTCGTCAGTGCTGCTACTGCTGCTGTGCTGTTGGCTAGCCATCATTCAGCTGCCACGACATCGATAATAAAGAAGGCGCCACGCATATAACTCGAAGACAACGACGACCGTCTCTTTTTCAGCACCGTTTACAAACGTAGCATGTCCACGATGAATCCCGAATAGTAAGTAGATGGGGACTGTCATTAGATTCTGAGCTGGCCATTTAATGTTGATGCACCGTGCGCGCGAGACGCGACAACCTGTAAGCTTTGCCGTCGAGGCTACCTCGAGGATCGGAGCCTCGAGCTGCTTGACAATGCCAGTTCTCTGGCCATTGTGCGCGATATTTTCTCGCTTTGTTTTTTTCTAACGTCTCAACTCAGCGCGCGATGATGCATGCATACTTTTATCTCCGTCTCTCTCACGTCTGTGTGCGTACAGCGTGCTGGCGCTGATACACTCAGCATACACTGCTACAGTCCTTTTAGCTCTGTCTCGCTCTCGTCGCTCGCCCCTTTTCTCTCTGTCTCTCTTTCTACATACACCTCGCTGAGAGCGAGTGGGCAATGGCTTTCTCGCTTTTACTTTTAATGCATGAGAATACCTGGACGACAAACTCGCAAAGCAAACGTCCCCAAAGCACCCATGAACATCCCGAATTTTCCTGAGCTGCGCATTTTCTAACCTTACAATGGCCTGCCGCGGCAGCGCGTCAACTCATGGCCTACCGTTCTAGGGAATGGAAGCAGATCCATCTGTCTCTCTCAGCGTGTCAAGTTTACGTCGTACGTTTTTCATGCCTGCACGTATACACAGCTGAGAGAGTTGATTTTTTGTATTATCGGGACAAACGGGCCACCATCCTGTTTGTGGTTTTTCCCCGTGTTTTTTACGTGACGTAAGAAAGATGGAGAAAGCGAAATATCTTTGTGAGAGCTACTGATGCATCCTCCCCCCTTCTAGCCAGCTGCCCCTTGCTTATTGCGTTTTTCATTGTTTTTCTCTGGTTCTGTAAATCTGATGAGTCATCAAAAGATGGCTTTCTATTGCACAGCTTTTGCTAAGGGTAGCAAGGATGCACTTTACTTTACACTTGGATGACATTTGATTGATATTTATTTATAGCACTGTTACTCTCGTACCAATATGAATCTGTTTTCTTTGCAGTGACTACTTGTTCAAACTTCTTCTCATTGGAGACTCAGGTGTAGGAAAGTCTTGCCTGCTTTTGCGATTCGCAGATGACACTTACACAGAAAGTTATATTAGCACAATTGGTGTTGATTTTAAAATAAGAACCATTGACCTCGATGGAAAGACGATAAAACTCCAAATTTGGGATACTGCGGGTCAAGAAAGATTTAGAACAATCACCAGTTCGTACTATCGAGGAGCACATGGTATCATTGTTGTTTATGACTGCACAGATCAAGAATCGTTCAACAATGTCAAACAGTGGCTTGAAGAAATTGACCGCTACGCATGTGATAATGTTAACAAATTATTAGTTGGCAACAAATCTGATCTTCATACTAAAAAAGTTGTTGATTATACAACAGCTAAGGTAAAATTATCATTTATATTTAATACATTCTAATTTTTACTGTTTAAGAACATATATATTTCTTTGTTTTTAATTATTTTATTCATCTATCACAAAAAAGATAATCAATCTAAAGTACATTACATAAAGTACATGAGTATTACATATAATAGTAATATAGTACCCTTTTTATTTTTGAGCTTGAAATGAATATCTAGTATATTAATATAAATTATTATCCTTAATCAAAAGTAAAGTTTTTGTTTGTACATAAAGTTATATAATATTTTTCAAATATATATTTGTTTTACTTCATTTGCATTAAAATGTAAGAAATATTGTTTGACAATTACTTACAAGCATGTTAATGCAATACATTGACATAATTTGAAAATCAATACCTTGTATACATTTTGGCATTAATTCTGTTAAATAGGTTTTACTTAGAACTTTAAAGTATTTTAAATTTTAATAATTTCATTTGTTTTCAAATAATTAAATGAAAGGTAACATTCAAAAGTATCAAATTAATCTTGAAAACTTTTTTTAACACAAAATTATTGTAAATAAGCTTATTTTGAAAAGATTTGAAGTAATTTAAGTGAATGATGTTATTCAACAATCCTGTAAACATTTAAATTATTTCGTAAACAATACGAATATATTAAAGTGAAGAGTAATGACATTCAAAGAATTAGTTTTTTATTTATTATAATTTGATTTATAGGAATATGCTGATCAACTTGGTATACCATTCCTTGAAACGTCCGCCAAAAATGCTATGAATGTTGAGCAGGCTTTTATGACAATGGCTGCTGAAATCAAAAGCAGAGTTGGACCTCCGTCGAGCGCAGGTAGTGACCAGAACAGCAAAGTCAAAATTGATCAAGGCTACCCGATTGATAGTTCGGGCATTCAAGGCTCTAAGACCGGATGTTGCTGAAACATTTAAAGCTACGTCGTTCCCCTCGGACACGAGTGAGCTTTTTACACTTTTCATTCGTTCCGAAAACAAAGAAGTACGAGCATGAAAGAGGGACCGTTTGATTCATGGGATGTTTACTCTGAAGAACCTAAAAGACTTTGCGCTTGAAAAACGGGCAGTTGTCTTCTCTTACTGTTTTCGCCTAATTTTTCCTTCTTCTTTTTTTGCATTATATGTACTTTTTAAAGCGGCAAGTAATATAATACATCTTAAATTGATTTTATAAATTTCGTGTATATGGTAACTTATTCATCTTACATTGAGTCAAAAAATGATCAAATTATTTTTTGTTATTGATTTTAATAGTTTTTTCTAAATAACGCAGCGCTTTGTTAACAAATTAAAACTGCTGCAGTTGTGCTCGTCGATTAATGTTTAAGGGAAGTAAGAGTGAAAGGGATGAAAAGATAGTGTCTGTGCGTGTTAAATAGCAAGAGTTGTCGAGTGTCTGGGGACTGAAATTTTGAGAAAAATTAAAAAAAATGAGAATCGAGTTCTTGAAACCTTACGTGAACAAGTATTACGTTATTGAATTGATGAATCATCGACTTGTTTACCAACAGTGTGTAGAAAGATTTAACTTCATCCACTCAAATTTTTGTTAAAATCGAGAAAAGGACAAGTAAAACCAGTCGATCGAAGCTTATAATTCGTAAATTGAATAGAAAATAAGAAAAAACGTAGCTGTCGATCGAACACGCAAGGGTACGGATAAGTTAGGGGCAATTCTAGTGTTAACAAGTAAATAATAAGATTGTATAATCCTTATAGAGAAAGAGTAAAAAAGAAAAAAAGAAACTTTCATTTTGTAGCTTTAAAGTTAACGGCATGTAAAGACGAATGACGATCTGGCTAGGCGTAATTGCGAGATCCACATATCGCAGAATCAGAGTTTCTTATTTTTTTTCTCTCGGCAAGGTAATACTTGCGATCGATGCTGAAGGCTCGATGACACCAAGCTCGGATTAAGATCGAAAGTTTGTTTGCGGCTTCGTTAACGAATTAAAGTTTACTAAGCAGGTAATGAAAGAAAAGTTCAGACTCGCTCGCTAGCTCGCGCTCGATCGTCCTCTTACATTGTATTGTAATAATGTAATGTCAATAAAACACACGATCGGGCTTATCGTTTTTTAAATGCACACGCAAGTTTACCTGCAAGTTTATATTTAACAAAATAAATTAATCGTTCTTTCTTTCTTGTGCAAAATTGCGCATACTTAGAAATTTAGTAATTATGTACGTTTTGAAAACCATTTTTCAATTTGAAGTATATTAAATCTTAAAAAAACATTGCTTTGTTATCTATGTAATTATTAATTTTCCAAGCTTGTTTACATAGTAACGAAAAAAGGTACGTATAAATAATTTTCATTTTTTTTTATATTGTATACAAACGCGGAAATTGGTGCGTAAAATGTAGCTTCATGCAATTATGTAAAAAAATAGTTAATAAAATTGAAAACATTTTTTAAAATGTTTTCCATAGACATAAAGCTTGTTAAATTTATTTTTTACAAAAATCGACCACTGCTGCTAAATAAAATTCAGCGCTTATCTTTAAAAATATAATTTGTTATTGTTTAATTTACAAGGCAAGCAACATTACATATTTATTGACCAAATTTAAAGTTAGTTCGCAGCGTAAGCACAAGTAAACCCGCGAAGCTCCTAGAGTATAAAGCACACAGTCGCCCTTACACTTTAGCTGTTTAGACGTAGCAACCTGCAAGTAACTATAGCAACCGCGCAAGAGAAACATGTCGATCTAAAGTCAAGTCACGTCGAGAAAACGCGCAGCTGCTCCTGGCTGCACACAATTTCAATTACGACGAAGCTCAAAGTCTTCGGCTCTCGGCTCGCATTCCGGTCCACGGCCGGGGTCCGTGAAAAATGAACAGGTACACGATCGCTGGTCGGATAGGCGAGGGTGCCCACGGCCTGGTGCTGAAGGGCTACGACGGCACGTGTCCCGTTCCCAGGCCGGTGGCCTTGAAAAGGATACTGCTGAAGCGGATCGAGGAGGGCATTCCGATTTCGGTTGTGCGCGAGGTGAAGACGCTGCAGCGCTTGAGGCATCCATACGTGAGAATGAGCTTGTTCGATTTGCTTTTTTGTTTCGGTTCGAGTGTACATGACGGGCGTGAATCACTGGCTGCAGGATTCATCTTGCACAGTTTGTTTTTCTTTTATTTATTTATCGAATGAAATTTTTTTTGACTATGTGTATAAGTGCATGTGGTCTTCAAAGACTGCAATGCTTGCGATAAGAATTGATAACTAATAACTAGATAATAATTTTAAAAGAAACATTCGCCTGGATAAACTATTTAAAAGCATACGTATTATTTAGTGGAGATAAATTGAGAAAAAAAACTTTTTAATCATTTTTTAGATTGTCGAGCTTTTAGACGCCTTTCCCGCTGGTTTGGATTTCGTTATGGTATTCGAATACATGCCTTCTGGTTTGTGGGAGCTACTGAAAGATTTCGACAGACCGCTGAAAGATTCGCAAATAAAAACCTACATGAGAATGCTTCTGGAGGGCGTTGCCTACATGCATTCGAATAATATAATGCACAGAGTACGCACGCACACAGTTATACGCGCTTATCGTTCAAATTTTCCAGTCTCGCAATTTACGACTGGAATTCCTCTGTCGGGGCAGTTTTCATTCGGCGCTATAAAATAATCTTAACGATTCCAGGATTTGAAGCCTGCCAATTTGTTGATTCGCGAGGATGGCGTTTTAACGATCGCGGACTTTGGATTGGGGAGATTGATGTGGGAGGATATAAGTCATCCGTACTCGCACCAAGTTGCCACGAGATGGTACAGAGCGCCGGAGTTACTCTACGGGGCTAGATTTTATACCGCAGCCATCGACATGTGGGCCGTCGGCTGTATTTTTGGCGAAATGCTAAATAACTCGCCGCTCTTTCCAGTTAGTTTCTAAAGTTTTATGTCCCGGGCAATTTGTAATGTCGAGCGAAAATATGCGCTTGTTTTTTTCTCCAATATTATTTAAAAGCAGACGACTATACACGGAGAAAAAGTTTCAGTAAAAATTACTATACTGTTTAGAAAAGCGAGCACAGACTGCCAAAACCCAAAAAATTACCATACTTTTTAGTAAATTTTAATGAGATTTTAGAAAAAATTCGTGTAATTTTGTTAAATGTTCCTGAAATTTCAGTAAAATTTACAAAAAGGTATGGTAATTTTTTGGGTTTTGGCAGTCTGCGCTTGCATTATCAGAAAGTTTAGTCTGAGATATTTCTCTCCGCGATAGTTTAATAATCATTTGGCAATACATTTCAATGAACTTTTAGGGAGAAAGCGATATAGAGCAACTTGCTATAGTGCTGGGATATCTCGGCTCTCCCACTGCAGAATCGTGGCCGGAATTGACCTCTTTACCTGATTATAATAAAATAACTTTCCCGTATCACAAAGGAGTTCTATGGGAGCGCATTGTGCCGGACGCTCAGCAAGAAGCGGTGGAATTGATACGATCTACTTTGATATACGATTCATCGAAGCGACTGACCGCCGAAGAGGTAATAATAATGAAAATTCAAGCTTTCTTTCTCCGTTATGGCTTTTCTGAAAAGCGACGAATGATCGTCTTTCGTTTCGTTAGGCGCTTCGTCATGAGTACTTTCACACGAAGCCGTATCCTTGTTCGAAATCGGAACTTATAAAACCTCCAAGTGATCACCGATCGCGTTTAAAGCCAAAGGAAGCTGAGACCGATTTTAAACCATCAAGTTTATTTCGAAATTTGATAAGTATAATGTAAATATGTATAATTCCAGATTGCATGTACATAATTTTTGTATATAATTTATAAAAAAAATTTTTAAATAAAACTAATATTGAATACAATGCTTTTTCGTTCAATGCTTTTACGTTATTATTGAACACACTTATTTATTCATTACGTATTAACTTAATTATCCTTTAAAATGAATCCAACATTGGAAATTATTAAATTTTTCAATCCGTCGCGACTTTCATGCGCGCGCGTCAACATTCAAAGCTGACAATAATTATCGTCAGAGGCGCCCTCGGTCGGTCAGTTACCCGTCGGACGAAGTCGCGGGTTTGCCAACCACAGGAAAACACATGGCGCGAGCACGTTCAG
This sequence comes from Ormyrus thymus, assembly GCA_035582935.1. Taxonomy (NCBI): domain Eukaryota; kingdom Metazoa; phylum Arthropoda; class Insecta; order Hymenoptera; family Ormyridae; genus Ormyrus; species Ormyrus thymus. The sequence goes on along the minus strand of JAWWEM010000044.1, from coordinate 23,160,667 downwards.
TATTTTTCTAGAAGTTTCTGCCGGCGAAAGATTGCTTTCCAGAAAGTTACGTTTGTCACGTTGAGCGCGCGCGCAGCCGCTCTCCGCGCTCTCTCACTTAGTACACCGCACGAAGCGCTCGGAAACACTTAAAAGTAGCGAGCTAGAGACTTCGTTTAGCGAGAACGCGTGCGAAAGAGGCGACCAGAACCTCTGCTGAACTCGGCGCACGGACGACGATTTTGGCCCATCTTTTTTTATGGAAGAGACGAAAATTGTCTGTGAGTACCTGACCGTTGGAATCGAGGCACAGCGATTTTGCGAAAGGCATTGATATTGATTGCCGAGCGAGATTTTCGCGCCGCACAACGATCTGAAAGACGTTCCTAGAATAATCTGGCAGATTCTGTACTGGCTGTTACTACTGAAGGCCTTCGATTGCGTCCAACCTTTTTCTACTGTGAGTTCAGAGTTTTTTCTGGACGGAAAAATTGTCCGCGATTCGCATTATTCGCGAGTTTTCATTAACGAGCGCCTGATGAATTTATGATTTTTTTTTAACTTGAATAAGCTTTAGAGCGCTCGCATGCAAAATTAGGAAATTGTCATTCAATGATTCTTGACTGAAAAAGTTTTTTTTGTCCAGGAGGTAGTTTAGGTGGGTATTGCTGGTGGAACAGATCTGCAGTTTTAACAATTTGGAGCCATGGCCAAGTGGGGTGAAGGAGATCCACGATGGATAGTCGAGGAAAGACCTGATGCTACTAATGTTAATAATTGGCATTGGTAAGTTTCTAGAACATTTAATTTTCTCATCATATTGATTATATCAGTTTATAAATAATATTACAATCAGCAACATTTTTCTATAACAATTTCAAAGATAAATTTTATGATTGTGCTCTACTTATGTTATCAATGTACTTTAAAAAATATAGTTTTTAAAAATTAAAAAAAATCTTTTTTCAATATGCTAATTTTCTTGAATAAAATATTTAGGACCGAAAAGAATGCCTGTGCTTGGTCACAAGAGAAGATTAAGGACTTATTCACAGATGCTGTCATCGAAGGAGATGGATGTAAGTTAAAAATATTTAAAGAATTTATTGATAAATATATCAATCATTTTAATTTTTTTATTTATACATTTTTTAAATTGTGTAGTCAAATGTAAAATAATAGAGATAGAAAAATGTCAAGGAGAAGCAGTAGCAAACAATAGGAAAGGAAAATTAATATTCTTCTATGAATGGAATATTGTTTTGAAATGGAGTTGTCCATCTGCATCTTCATCATCTGATAATAAAATGAAGAACATTGAAGGAAAAATCAATATTCCTAATTTATCAGAAGAAAATGACATTTCTGAAGTGGATGTAAGTAATTTTAAAAGTTAGATATTAATTTAAAAAATTAAAAATTGACAAATCAATAACCAACTTTTTTTATACATTTTGTTGTAGATTGAAATTACACTTAAGGATAGCACAGATGAAGGTGAAAGAATTAAGCATTTATTGCATACAAAAGGCAAAGACACAATTAGGGAAAAATTAAAGAAATATGTATCAAGTTTGAAAGAAGGTAATTTCATATTTTAGTATCATATTCGTATTTTGAATATTGGGCATAAAATCACAACTTGAAAAATGCGCAAACTACGAAAAATTCGGTTTTACCCACACTGGCAAAACTAAATTTGGGTATACTATAAGAAAGTGCAATGTCACACCTCTTAGATGCAAAATTTTTCGTTACCGCATGCTCCTTGGGACCGACAAAGCCACTCGAGTCGTAAAATCTAATTTTTTTCAATATTTCTTTATTATATAACCAGTGTGCGTGTCAAATTATGTTTTCTGTCCACAAGATATAATTAGAATCAATTTTTGTAACTACTACTGCATTGACAAATAATTTTTGCAAATTGACCCTAAAATTTTATACTCACGTTATCATGCTTTATTCATTTATTTTTTCAATTACTTTCAGAATTCACTAAGGGAATGATTCTTCCTAAAAAAAATGATATGAAAGAAAACATTTCCAATATGACGTCCAACTTTAACGTAAAAGTGTGTTAAAACGTTAAAAAAATTTTATATTTCTTATCTGTATTAGACGATTTATTTCTATATACGTAATTAACTTTTTAGATGCAAATGAATGCTACGATAAATTCATGCAACAACAATGAAAAAGCAGGCTGCAAAATTTCCACAACAACAGTAAAACAGCAACAGAAGTTCATGTGCAGAGGAAATGACTTTTATAACGTAATGACGACGCCTGAGGTTAGTTAGAAATAAATCAGTTTTTTAACTTATTTAAAAATCTTTTTTTTACGCACGTTTTTTCGAATATTAGCTATATTACATGCTAAACAATTTTCAATCTTATTTAAAAATGTTTGAGATAGTTTTATTGCCAATTTTATATGAAAAAATCTTTTTTAATAAATTTTTAATAAAACATTTTTAATAAAAAATAAAATAATTAAATTTCAAACTTCTCAGATGGCAATGGCGTTCACAAAGGGACCTGTAAAACTTGAAGCCAAAAAAGAAGGAAAGTTTGAACTATTTGGAGGAAATATTCTTGGAGAATTTGTTGAACTTGCCCCAACAAAAATAGTACAAAAATGGAGATGTAAATCATGGCCTTCTGGACATTTCAGTGAAGTTGTTATTGATATTGTTGAAAAAAATGATCATACTGAAGTTAATATTCTGCAAACTGGAGTACCTTCAAGGTAATTTTTAATTATTGTGTTAATTAATTAAAGATGCAATAGAAATTTTATTAGCAGTTTTATTTATAATCTTGCATGAGAAAAATTCAGTAAGTACATTTTCGCGCACATAATTTGACACTTTTTCAGAACCCGTCATCAGTGTTAGTCTAGTAAGGTAAAAAAATTATGGCAGATGTAAAAAATCTTTAAAAAAAATTGTTTTTAGTTTCAGCTGCTGCTCCGTTTCTAATTTTGATTAATTCAAATAACTTTAACAGAATACTCTCATCATGCGAAAAGGTTCTTTTATTATTTAAAATCATTAAGTTATTGTCAGCGCTTCGTAGTTTTTAGCTTTAACTACTAAGTAAAATTTATTTTTTTTATTTGTCGATAACTTCGGCAATAATTTTTTATTCTAAATAATACCTTGCACGATGGAAAGTATTGAGTTGGAGTTCCTTGAGTAAAAAAATGTTTTTTATATGTAAGCATTTTAAATTTATCTTATATTTCTTATTTTTGCGTTTACTATTCTGATAACTGTTAAATTTCACATAAAAAAATGTACTTCTCTAATTTTTCTGAGACATTTAGAAATAAAATAGTAGAAACGTCCTTGGACTAATAATATTTCATACTTATACCTTAAACGGTAAAAACAGTAAAATAAACGTTGACATTGATTTTTCAGTGAAGAGGATTCAACAAAAGAGAATTGGGATCGGTATTACTGGGACGCCATCAAAAGAACCTTCGGCTTTGGTTACTTCATGTGATTCTCTAAAGCGATTCTTCCTTTCATTTCACGTACTCTTAAGCACGGGCGTAACCATTATGCTCGTCGACGCCACTGCCCTAAACGCTCAGGGCTTTTGCTACGTAGGTATTATAAATATTTAATGATAAGTAGATGAAATCCGAGAGGCGCCGCAAACTGCGACGCCCGCAAGGCAAGATGAGACACAACGGCATCTCAAGGATCGCGGCACTATGTGCAATCCAGCCATTCTTGACGCGGATTTCCTATGAAGTTACCTGGAGTTCACGATTTCAGAAAGGAATTAAGAAAAAACGAATAAACACTAACTTGAATTGATCAGATGAAATAATAATTATATTTCGATCTTTAGTGTAATCAACATCATTGCTAAGCAATTAAATGAAGAAACAGTAAAGTATAATTATTGGTGTCCCAAAGACTTTACTTTCTTTCTTTTAACCTGAATCAACTTTGTGATCGATTGATGCGGACGTTTAAAAAGTTTTGGTTTCGAAACGAAACTTTTAATTCAATTTTTATGTTATTTAAAAATTTTATACAGCGGTGTTTATAAAACGTAAATAAATCTTAAAAGTAAATAAACCTCCAGTCTTTCATTTCCTCTGCCTTTATATATACTTATTTACAAAACATTAAATATTAAAACTTTAATAATAATACGTTTGCTAGCTTAATTTAAAGAAAAGTTTTTCGGAATCATCTGAAAAACAATTCCCTGTATACAAACATCTAATATAATTATTTTTATTCTATACCTCAAGTATCTTGAAATAATTGCTTTCTTGTATTAAAGACGAAAAAATTTGAGTTTTCAGATAATTTTATTTTTTAATTAGATGAAAACATTCAATTTTATATTTTATTTGCATATTATAAGAAGAAAGAGAGAATAGAAAAGATCATTGTTTTTATTATTTAAATGCCCCAATTAACTATTAAAATAAAAATAAAAAGACAAAATCAATAGTTTCCTTTTTACAGTCCCGAAGCTTTAATTATACACAAACTATGATAATGCAGACAGACTCGCGCCCTTAATTTTTCCAGAGAGCGATTTATCGCTACCAGCAAATGCCACAAAAAACTTTTAGGAAAACTCCGAAAAACAATGGGTTTCGTGCTCAAGAACCCGCGGATCATTATAATTTCCCGGGTCATCAGCTGCGAGCGGGTCGAAAAAAAAAATTCATAAAACTAATAGCAGCGGAGGTGTGCGGCATAAGTAATTAGTGTTTTCCCAGGGTCTACGACGCGCGAGCGTTGATCCCCGTACACGGCGCGACGCTGTTCGCCGTGCCGTTACGCAGCTCTCGTTAAATCCCCCGGGTGACACGCAAGCCTCCGCGGCACAATGAAACCAGCGAGCGAGAGAGAGAGAGGGACTCGGATGTGTGCGGGCAAAGAAATGAGATCTCCCGCTGAGTTGAAGCGGGGCTAGGCGCGACCCGGAAAATGCAATTAAATGCGCGGATAATCGGCAAATAATTTAAGTGCATGATGCTTTGCGGGATCGATGCTGACTCGTTTGTTACAATTGGAAAAATGGCAGTTTTTTTTTGGGAATTATTCGGTTCTGGTTGAGTGTTAGTTGTAAAAAATTTTTTAAATATTATTTTACTTATTATGGCTTTTCGTAGTGATTACATATTTATTGATTGCAAATATTGTTATCCGAGTTGCTCGTTAGTTAAAATAAGCTTTTAGCGAATTGTACTTTTCTTAACTAGATATATTGATTGATATAACATAGATCTTTTATTTATTTTGAAAAGTATTAGTCACTACCAAAGCTACATCTTTTGTTTTCCTCGGTATTAAAATTCTAATTAAAACTGAAAGTTTTAATGACTTCGGTTAGCTAAATGTTTAGTTTTAAAGTACCTAATGAGTTTTATACTTTGCTGGAAGAAGCTGATTCTGGTGTATTTTACAGAATTAAACGAATAAATATTGATTGTTATTTCAATGCTGATGCTTTGTTTTAAATCGTGAAAAACAATAAAAAATTTGGAGTGAAACTTAATTTTTTTAACTGATATAGAATCATAACTTGCTCGATAGATATTTCCAATGAATTTTAACTGAAGATACAGAAGTTATCAATACAAATGTGACAAAATAATAAAATTCATTAATATTGTACGTCATTTAACTTATAAACGCCCAATTTCACAATTGAATCCCGGATCGGTTGTCGAAACAAACAGACAGCTTTGCTTCTACGAAAACCCTTTGTAAATTAATCACGCCGAGTCGCAAATTTAGGCCAAGCATCGCAAGACCGAGTTCGCAGAAAGCCTAATACTCCTTTTTTACCCAAAGACAAACGTCAGCGCTCGAAAATAAAGTATACACCCGAGCGGTCTTGCGGCTTCGCACTTCCGGCTTCGGCACGTCAGTCGATATATATAAAGGACCACATGCGCCTCCACCCTCTCTCTCTCTCTCTCTCACTTAATTCCTTGGCCGTAAGTCAGCGCTTCCTCCGTATCTCGGCCGCGGCGAGCACAAATCTCCTGCCCGCCCCCCCTCGTGCAATCTGCGCGATTGACCGATGCGTATCTCCCCCTTCCCGGGACTTCCCCCCCATACGTCTTGTCTTTTATAGATTTTCCCCGCTCTCGATGCCGCTCTTCTTTTTTTCTCTCTTTTTTTCTCTTAGATTCCCGCCGCCGCTCCGGAACATCCCTCTCGCTCGTCGTTACGTCTTTCTTTTCTGTTATCGTCCTGTCGTTCGCGGCTTCTTTATGTGCCGCGAGTGCACGAGACGACGCGGCTGGGAAAGGAAGTGAAGCGTCGAAAAGCCGCGAGTTCGCACCGGGATAGAGGGGGGGGAGGCTCGTGGTTATTGAAACGTGAATTATGATTCGAAGGCAAACGAACGCCGAGCCCTTTTCGATCTCGAGATCCTCTTTATGCCTGCTTCGGGCGGGAATCGGAAAAATCGGGAGGCGGCATGAATGTAAGCTCGAGCAGCGACATCGTCGCCGCGCGGAGGGGAATTTTGACTTTCAATTCAAAAATCCGCAAGAGAGGAGGCGGATTGCGCGCCCAGATATGAGGTATTTATGCAGCGACCGCCGATTACTTATACATACGTTCCCCTCCGCCCGCCCCCCCCCCGGCGTAAGTTCGATTAGAATTGCAGATCCTCCGGGCGTCGGTCGACAGCGAAATTTCCGTGCACTTACGGTTTTGGGCGGAGATGCGATCGGCCGGCGACGGCTGTTTGCGCGTTCGATTGCACTCGGGGCCGGGAACGCCGACTAAGCGAATGAATGCAGATCCGAAGATTATATGGCTGCGAGGTAAACTGCGCGCCGAAAGTTCGGGTCTCCAGATAAACTGGCGATTACTTCTGCTGCTTGCTTTATGCGGTTAAGGCGTTGGGTGCAAGGTAAATAATTATATTACGGTGATGATATGTATATATATATATTATTGCCTGGATGTTTAATTGGACGTTGAAACATTATTTGTGCTGCAAATGAAAATTTCTGAAAAAATCTATCAGTTTCAGGTTTATTTAATAATAATAATTAACAACTTCTATTTATTAATCGCAACGCATTGGCTCCTTTGCAAGCTTTTCATAATATTTAATTATCTCGAATCGTTGATTATTAAATAAACAATCATACGCATTGCGCATAAAGAATTCAATTACATTTACGGATGCGTAACCGAACTGCAAAGTCTGCGTAAATGATCTTGAGATAAGTAAATTCGTCAATGGATTGCGATAAAAACTTAGATGAAAAGCATGAAAAAAAGATGATAATAAATACGACATTGAAAATGTTTCTAACGAAAACCTTTTTTTCAAGAATAAATTACTATTCTGTTTTAAAAAAAAACTTATTTTTTTTACTTCAACTTGATTGAATATCGAATTTTAAACTCGAAGAAAGATACTCGTTTACTTTTATCACAAATAAACACATCCAGCACCCAGGAAGACTGTATAAAGCGTTCATCGTACCAAATCGAAATTCAGAACTTACAATCCAATTTTTTTCATAAATCTACTGGTAATATGTTCCTGGCAACAGATCAACTTTGAATTCAAGCAACCGGAAAAGCATCGGTATATACATTTGCAAATAATATTTCATTTCACGAGGATATTATTATATCAAGTTCCAGTCGTACTTACGCTGCAAACTTTGCCCGCCGAGTTTATCTAAATTGTTATTCAGAAAGAACGATGCAATGCGAAAAAAAGCCGATTATTGAAAATATCCCAGGTAAGTATAACACTCTGTTTACCGTTCCATGCTCAAGACGCTCCATAAATTTTTCGAAACGCCAGCTCGTAAAAATAAGATCGTAAAGGCAGATAATACACCCCGCGCAGCATTATTACTACACGAAGCTCGCGCGACATTAGTTCCGCTAATAAAAATTGAAAGCGACAACCGCCGTCTAAAATCTAATCGACCCCGCGGCGATCCGCAGCGGCCCTGCTTCCGCAAAGATTTACTTCTATCGGGCAGAAGCTGAAGTCGCAAAAAGGTGCGTCGCGCCCAACGCACGCGCGACCCCGAGCGCCCACGGCGGATTTATGCAGCGCGGCGAGCGCAGCTCCTTGTTTTTTACGGTCCGAGCGGCGCGCCGTGTGTGTACACGCGAAAGCCGAGCTACACTTTTATTCCGCAGCGGCGTTCCTCTGTTATCTCGCCTCGAGACGGATAAGCGACTTCCTGTTCTGCTCCATAAATTAGGCGCGCGCTTCCCCGGCTCTTCCGAAATGGAAAAATTCAGGCGCCGCGCCGTAATGCAGTAAAGTTCGCGCGGGGGATCCCATTCCTCGAGGACTCGCGCGCTCCGCGACGTCTCTCTCGTCGGGGCCGATTTATTTACCGTCGGCCGCCGCGCTCGATGGGACGGCGCTCTTTTATCGGCCCTCCCCCGGGGCTCTGCGCGAAGAGCCGCGGATGAATTTCGAACGGGGGAGCGCCGCGGACGGGAAGTGGCCGCGATTCTTCCTTCTGGATTTTTATTGCAAGACGTCGGCGCGGCACGAACGAGGGGTGGATTGATTGTTTCGAGCTGGAAACTGGCCCGTAAAGAGTATGCCGGGGATCCTTTTTAATAACTCGGGACTGTGTACGTTAAAGACGACGGGATTAGATAGAGTTTTTAAAAAAAAAAAATGACCCAACGGCATTTGCTGCCCGGGAGGAGGTTTTAAAAGCACACACCGGCCGGGCGATTCGAAGGAAAGGTTCAATTTAGCAAATGAAGTTCGCTCGTTCGGCGGTTGACGAAAGTTACGATCGAGGAAATAGTGGCCGCTGTAAAGAAAAAGCGCTCGTCGACGGGAATTGGCCAATCAGCTGCCGCGAAACTGAGGAGGCCTTTAAAGCTTAATGGACAAGCTGATCATTTAATTTCCAGGGTGATCGCGAAAGGGGGTCTTACTTTTATGCGTGCCATATTTTCAAGAGACTCCGCGTAAAGGATCGACCGCGACAAAAGGTTATCAAAGTTACACGGTTAACAAAGTCGAACGAAGGTATTATCCTTCAAGATTTCTTTCTCCGCATCGAGAAGGGCAGAACGGGAGAGCCGACTAAAGCACAGCTCAAATGAGCAGCCGCGGCTTCGAAGCAAACGGAGCTCGGAAAACAGCGTATCTCGACGGAGAAAGCGTCTGGCTCCTCGCAGTAGCAAGCGCACAATGCCCGTTCGTCGGGAGGCTCTCGCGGAGCCGCGCGGCTGATAAATGGCATTTAAAACAAAAGGCTGTGCGTCAACCCGCGGCTACCCTTCGACTCCGTTAAGCCTGCCGACGGAAATTCCGATCGCGCGGCCGCGAGCTTTCAAAGTTTGCGCTCCCGGCGCGGAAACGCGGCCCGCCGAGCGCTGCCGCGGTCTGGGGCGATCCGTCGCTGCTTGGCCTCTCCGTCCCTCTTGGAGAAATGGATGGGCTGCGTGCTATCCGGGACGTGTACTCGCGGGAGCGGACGCTCCGCCGGGCTGAGGGCCTTTTTACGCAAGGGTTAAGGAAGTAAGCCGGAACGAGGGTATATGTTACAGGGTTTTATTGAGCTCGGGCAGGGAGGATGCTGCCGGGTGGAAGGCACGCCGGACGGCGGAACTATTCCGAATGAATTCTTTTTAAGTCAATTCCGATATAAAAAGAATTCGTTTTGAATAAGTTCTGCCGTGTGGGGTATTGAACTCGATCTTTCTTCGCGGAGCTCGCTGGATTCTTTTAGGGGAATCCGTAGAATGTACATTGTGCCTTTGTAATATTCGATGAAAGGAGGACTAATCTTGGATAGGAACTTTAGAAATATGTGATGGCAGAGTTATAGATGATATGTTTTAAGGAATTTCGTTTGTAGAAGTTTGATCGTCTCAAAATAACGTGGGTTTCCGCCTTTCTCACTCGTCACTGTCAGTGTCATTATCCACCTTTTACTTATTTATAATCAAAAGAATATTTTTATGCAGTGGCGCAAATCGCTCAATGGTAATTAAATGCTTAAATAAAGGTTCGCTGAAAATCCAGCAACGCCTCAAACGACATTACCAACGAAACCCGCCTGGCAGCACTGCGAATTTCAAATTCGCATCGATCAGAATGATAAGTGGAAAAAAAAAGAACTCGGCACAGTTTATATCAATAGAGCCGAGCAAATTCCATTTCCTTCGAATTACGACTGCCGGAGTGTAAATACGCAAGTGTACTCCTCGATCGTGCAACGCCCCCCGGGCAGAATTCCCGTTCTTCGTGTCCTACTATCGGGGCACAACGACGTCTTTATACATCCGTCTCTCCCCGATATGCTGCGCATATCTCGGGGCGACGAGTCGAATTCGGCAAGTTTAGTGCTGCCTAGCCCCTGATAAACCGTCGAACGGATGAGCTGCAGCGGCCCAAAATTACTTCGCGTTCCGTCCTACTTTCCGTTTTGCCTTTTTCTTTTTTTTTTTTTTTTTTGTTCGCTTCATCGAAACGCCGCGCTTCGCCGAGCGTCTTGCCTCAAAGTCGGAGAGCTTGTGACTTCGTCGTTTTATTACCGCGAGAAGGAGTATTCTGGAATTTCATAAAACTTTCGAACTGTACAGTGTTTGCGGGACGAAGCATCTTCGGGACGAAATATTGAATTTGCAGACGGAGCCTTCGGCGCTCGAGAGAGTAAGCGAGGAGCAGACTTTTTAAGGATATTTATCGAAAGCAGGATTAAAAAGGGCGCTCGAATTCGAGCGATCGTAAATATTTGGAAGCCGCGGTCGAATTTTAATAAGACCGGCTCGCCGAGACGTTTCCCGGGGCAGCTGCATTTTGCTATCATATATGCAAACGCTCTAAGCTACCGCCGCGACGTGGAAACGCCGCTTTTCCACGTCGCGGCGGGAAAAGCGCCGGGAATCGAGAAGGGGGAAAAGGACAATGTTTTCGCTGGGCAAACGTTCATAATTTTTCCGCGAAGATGCGGAGATGGCATACAGATGCATCGTATAAATATGCACTGCCGCCGCTGTTATTCCCGGGCTGTTTTCGTATGCGCGCGGCACTCGTCGATATACGCACTCTATATTAAAGGTCCTATTACACGGTTTTATTTCTCCCCGACGTTCGCGACGCGTCACGATCTTCGGCATACTTTGAATTCTACAAACGCAATACGTCGCCCACTCCGCGAGGCGTGCAGCAGGAGTGCGATTCGCGGAGATTGCTATCGAGGTTCGCAGTGGATTCTGAACGGTTGTAATGGATTGCTCGGAGGGCGCGTACAAGCACGAGGAAATTGATTGATCGTCTCGTTTTTGGTTTTGTCGGTTAAAAAGAAAAGATTAGAAATTCGACGTTCTCGAAGGCTTTTCTTCTTGGGAGGGAGTAAAAGCTTGCTCTCTTAAATTCGGTTATTGAAAAGCCGAAAAGGTCGTCTCGTTTACAATGCCGCGCTTTGTAATTAAATTCTTTTTATTCAGAGTCAATTAAAAGTTAAATTAAACGGCCACTTTCTCGCCGAGAAGCGACGCTTTTTCTAATTCCTCCCCGCCGCGAAGTTTGAAAAAAAGCCGGCATGCAACAAGGTGGGTCAATAACTCAAGTCATTACAGACTTTCTGGCCGAGGCTCAAAGTCCCGTCGCCAACCCTTCGCCTCTCTCCCCCCGAATAATCTGTTAATCTCTCTGCCCCGATGAATAGCACCGCTAACGAATTCCCTCGCTAACGGGAAGCTCGTTCCTCCCGAGAAGCGGTATCGAACGCGCGCGCGCCCGCCAAAAACAAGCTCCGCGCGACGGTCTGCCCCGTTCGGGGGTTAAGTAGCGAGAGGCCGGCTCGGGTCAGACAAAGAGGCATCTCCGCTTACGCACTCCGCCGAGAGAGAAATTCGAGTCCTCCTCCCCCCCCCTCCGCCCCTCGGCTCGCGCGGCATGAATGAGCCGACGGAGGAAGGCGCCGCGGGGGAGAGGAGGGCACGGACCCGGCGCAAGTGCGCGCGCCTTCGAAAATCAAAATCAATGTAGTCCGCCGCCACCGCCGCCGCCGCCGCCGCCTGGAGCAGCGGCGCGCTTTGCCCACGCCCAAGTCCTCGCGCACACACACGCGCGCGCGAGAATCGACGCAGCCCGGCGCTCTCTCGACTCTTTGCCCTTCTCTCTCTCTCTCTCTCTCGCTCTCGCTCTCGCTCTCTTTAATTCGTGCCCCGCGCCGAGTCTTCTTATTTATCGTCCTCCGCTCTTTGGCTCCTCGAGCGGACCGCTATATTCCTCGATCCGGAGATTTAATTAGACGATGCGTTCGTTTGCTCGCTCGGAGGAGAGCGGAGCTCCGCTTATTTGTCGCCCGGCTTTCTGCTTTTTTTTCTTTTTCTTTCTCAACAATAAGCGCCGATCGTCGCGATTCACTTAGACGCTTCGAACTCGGTCGTCTCGGGGAGCCGCTCGGAGAGATACTGCGGGGAACAATTAAGGACTAACGATCCGTGGCCCGAGTGCTTTATGGGTCAGCGTTGGGGCACCGTTCCTTATTACGATTATTCCGAGATGATATTTCAGACGACGGCCGTTTTATCGGCCTTCGGATTTCGGCCGTTCTAATTAAGCGGTACGTCTCTCTCTCTCTCTCTCTCGGTGAAAATTTATGCAGCGCGCGTCGCTCGGGAAAAATGCTGTGTTTACGAGAGCCGATCGACGGCGAAAGTCAACGACGGACGGCGGATCGAGCAGATGCGCGTCCAGTTTATCGAGGCCGCATCTCGCTTCCCTCAAGAACGCGCGTGGTTCGTACACCTTTATTTTAAAATCCACCGGGCGGCCTGAAAAAGCGCGGGGAACGAGAAGATTCCGATGCGAGCGTTAAATTTTTTAAGCGCTTCCTTCTCCGCGTTATCCCGCCTGCGGACGAAATTCAAATGAGCAGATTTTGCATTTAGCTGGATCGGATATTCAGCCGGCCGAGCATGTCGTTTAGTTCTGCTTTAACCGAAGGAGCGAAGCGTGCTTTTTTGTAGATAGACATTTTCATACAGATCTCGAATGAGTATTATGATGGTCAAGCGCATTTATTCTAAAATAACATCTAACGGTGAATCAATTCAATATAGCTTCCTGGAAATGTGTACTTTAATTCCTTGCTTCGATCGATGCCAGTTTATTAAAGTGCACTCGCAATTCCAATCGTATTCTTTCTTTTGATCTTATCGAGGCAACCGAGAAGGCCCCCCCCCCCGCCCTCAAGATCCATCGAAGAAAAGTTCATCGCGACCCTCCTCTCCGCCTCTGTACTTCGTCCCATTAAAAACAATTAAACAGTTGGTACAACTTCGCCGGACAGAGCCGCCGAGAAGAATTTGAAAAATTGCTCGCGGCGCTTTCCTCGGTCGCGGAGCCGCTCCCGCGAAATCTGAATGTTCACTTTATCGCCGACGTCCACCCGTCTCTCTCTCTGCCCCGTCCTTTTTTGTCCGCCACTCCGCCTCGCCGGCTGATTTTCCCCTTTGGCCTCTTTTAGCTTTCATTTATTATTTCACCTGTATCCTTCTGCCTCCCGCTTATTGCTCCGTCCGCCGCGCGCCGTACTTTTTCCTCCTGTTTTTAATCTCCTTTCCCGCCTTCGTTTATTTTTCTTTCTTATTTGTCTCTCGCTAATTTCCTCCAAGTTTTTCATTTTCCAACGACTCTGTTTATTTACCTGCTTCTACCCTCGCTTCTGCTGCTGCTCTCTCTCTCTCTCTCTCTCTCTCTCTCTCTCTCTCACTGTACCCGCGTGGCTCTTTCCTCCGAAATCACGGCTGCAAATTAACAACGAGTAAGTCTCGCCTTTTTTTTTAAGGCTCGTTCGTTGCGCTTATCCGCGCGAGATAAACCTTACGTTCATCCTGCTTACTAGATTACAGAGAGACCGTGTTTTTCTTTTAAATTGCTCCCGGGAATAAGCTTCTTCTTTTCCCTGCACACTTTGCTTAATCGACGACGAGAAGAAGTACGTTCGATCGAATCGGCGCGATGAGACGAATCAGTAGAGCGAGTTACGGTACGGTCAGACATGCACGTCTACGCAGACAGTTTTGCAAGAGTACGCCGAAAGAAAGTTTATACCAAGAATTACCGTACTGTTGAGTGAAGCGCAGACGAACTTGCATTAGCCACATTCAGAGATTAAATATACGAAACAGCGCGTTACTTCGAAATAGAGCGGAGGATCGTTTAGAGGCGCCGCGCTAATTGCCCTTCCTCCGCGCCCGAAAACACTAGAATCCAAAGTAGCCAGTCGCTCGGCGCGCGAAGAAGAAGTGGGCTTTCTCATCTTCATAAAGCCGAGTCGCGGCGGCCCTGCGGCTCTCTCTCTCTCTCTCTCTTCTTTCCGCAAACAGTCGAAAACCGTGCAAAAATCCACCCCTCCGTCATTCAATTGCCATCCTCCTTCCGGTCGATCCTCTCTCTCTCCCCCGAGCGGAGCGGGGAGCGTTTATCTTTAATTAACAAGCGCGCGGGGTCCCCCCTCCTCTCATTACCATTCACCGGCACATTTCTTTCTTCCCTCCGTGCGCGCGCGAGAGAGCCTTTAAAGGGCAGCGGCGGCGGCGGCGGCGGCAGCGAGCAAGAGAGTCGAGTGCTCGGGGAATTTCCCGGCGACTGCCCCCCCGCAATTTCCCGGCTGCCAGCCGTCATATGGTCCACGAACTCTCTCCCTCTCTCTGTCTCTCGAGTCGAGTGGTCGCGTCGCGTTGAGTCGGCGTCTCTTTTCTCGAGACCGGGAGAGAGAGGAGGGGGGGGGGAGAAGGCAGCGAGCTAAAGAGTTCGTGAAAATAAATAGCGAGCGACGACTGACGAGAGAGGATCCTTTAGAGCCGAGAGAGAGAGAGAGACGGCAGCCGCCGGAGAGAGCCGACGGGGCTCCGCGACGGCTTTCTTACACGCGAGGCTTACATATCGCCTCTCTCGGCGCGCTCCCGCATGCTGCTTCCGTTGGGGGGGGGGGGGGGGGGGGGGGGGCGGGGGGGGGGGGGGGGGGGGGGGGGGGGGGGGGGG
>JAWWEM010000044.1:23132858-23145663 GCA_035582935.1 Ormyrus thymus | reverse complement strand
GGGGCGCTCCCGAATGCTTCTTAATTTCCTTCCCCCCCCCCCCCCGCCCGTCGCTTTGTTTCCGAGGAGCGAAGACGCGCCGCATTATTCCGCGAGAAAATTAATTACCGCGAGCCGACACTCGACGCATTCTCCCTGCTCTATGGCCGTTTATTTATATTGCCGGTAATTAAAAGCCGAGGCTCCTCTTTAGCCTCCTCCTTGGAGCGCCTCTCTCTCTCTCTTTCTCTCTCGTCCGCTTCTTGCCGACGCAGTCATCGGGACGACGGCGTGCATTCGTAATTTAATCTCGAAAATGCAATTTCTTTTTCGTGCACGCACAGGCGCACAGCCTTCCCGCGCCGCGCGCTCACTCGTTCCCTCGGCCGCGGCAGATCGCGGGGAATTATTAACGGCAGCGAACGGCGACCGAATCCGCTCCTGTTTATACTTCTCCTCTGCGCTGCGCCCTCGGATATTCTCCTCCGCGCCGCGCGCCGCCTTTTTCTCCTCCGAGTTCGACCTCTGGAATAATCTCGCGCTCTCCGGTCGCGATAGCGAGCGCGTCCTTCCCCCCCCCCCCCACGGCTCGGAACTTTCTTTCGTTTTAAAATTAAATTTACTTATCATTTGTACGTTAATATTCCGCCGCGGATAGAGTAAATTTCCATTTTCGCTATCTGTACGCGCGAGTTTTCCCGGGGCGAGTTTTCGCTAAGAAAAACCATTTAAATTGATTCTGCGGCTAAAGGTTCGAATTTGTAATACTTGCCTGCAATTTAGTAATATCGCGGAAATAGTTCGCGTACGCGGAAAGTTCGGAAATATTTTACACCCGAAGAAAGTTGTCAGCCCGTGGGCTCATTTACATGCCGCCCACAGAGCTCTAATATCAAAACTGTAAGCGAAGGGAAATACGTGACTAATTTGAATGTATTTTACAAACTATTAGGTATATCGTTTGCCGAGAAACTTATTAGATATCGTGGAGGTATAAATAAAATAGATAAAATATCCTCGCCCACTTTGTGCTGCCTGAAAAAATAATAAAAAACTATTCAGCTGCTAATTAAATTTATCCGTTAGAATGGCTCGAATTATCTATTACTCGATTTCCGATATTCAATTTACGTTAAAATAGTACCGGTAAAAAAATAATGGAATTTCTATGATTCCAAGCGCATTTACTTAGCTCATTTAATTACGACATTTCAATTCGCTGACTCATAAAGGTTAATTCCTTGTCAAAAATCTATTTCTCACGTCGTTCAAAGAATTAGTCAAAAGTACACCCAAAAGTAACTCGAGTCAAACTCGTTCAAAAGCTTTAAAGAAAACAAATACACTATTCTAAAAACGAATGCTTCGGTTTTAGAGCGCGATTTCGTGCGCCGATAAATCTAAAGTTTCTAATATTTTAAGGCACAATATTTAAAAAGTTTCACGTTCTCGAAAAAAAAAGACTTATAACTTTCGAAACGACGGAACGCACGAAAATACCACGTACTGCCAATAAAGCGGCGCCGCGCCGAAGCCAAATCCGATAGTTTGTGTTCCCGGGATCGCGCAGGCCTCCACATATAAAATCCCGGATTTTCAACAGGGCCCTTTAAAGTTTTAATGTATGCGCGAGCGCCAGACGCAAATAAATCACTTTCGTAATAATTCCCGGTAAAAATTAAACCCGGCCTCTTTACGAGGGCGCTTATTACGACGGGATTACATTTTCCGCAGAGGCCCCCGCGATGAATTAATTTTGGGGACTGAAATGAAGGGGACTGCTTAAATTTCAAGTGTTTGCTTTAATTCGAGCGGAATAAACGATCGTTCCTTCCGTCTGATCAAGTTTCCTTTTCCCGATGCTCATAAAGCTGCTTTTTCGTTATAGAGGGCAATCCTTTTTCGAACGTTTAAAGATTCACTGCACCGTGGCCTGTGCGATGTGTTCCAACCAACATAATTGAGAATTCTGTTCCTGCCATCGAAGATTGGAAATTATTTAGAGCATCTAAGCCGATAATTACGTTCTGTGTACTCCGCTTATCGAATAAACCGCATTAAAAGTTTATCGTTCATAATTAAGTAGCGCATTAAAAAGGCTAAAATATTTGGCTTTCAAAGGTGCTTAAATTTTGAAGCTTCGGGTAAGCTCGATACATTAATAATGGCTTTGTCAATCAAAAAAAACTTGCGCAGCTTAATTGGCAGTAGTGCGGAACGGAAAAATTTTGTAGAAAAAAATATCAATAAAATCGTAGCGGTTACACGAAAAAATTCACCGAACGTCAACCTTCCCAGGGAAATTGAATTTAGAAATTGAAAAAAAAACCCACCCTGTTTTTCTTTTTTTTTTAGCAGGAGCGTAAACACATCTCCGCGTTCCTCGATTAAAAACCAAACCCAGCGAAGAACCCGCTCAAAGTCGCACGTTCGAAAGCAGAGCAGCACCGCGCGGTTCGAAAACCTTCCCCCGCCCCCCTCCCGAGTTCCACCTCCGCCGTCCGAGCGATCCTCGAGAATATCCCCGTCGTAATTCAAGCAGCCGAGAAGTGCACTGGCATGATCCGAAAATTTGTAACGGGCATCATCTTTCTCCTCGTCAGACGTCTGGTTGCGCGCGCGCGCGCTCCGCACCGGGGAAAGGGAGTAAACTCCGAGCCTCCCCCTCCCTCTCTCTCTCTCTCTCTCCCTCGCTCCGTTCGCTTCGGCCAGATATCGAGAGCGAGATGGAACGGCGGCGGCGGCGGCTCTGCGCCCGCTCTGCGACGCGCCCGCAGTGGAGCAGTGGAGCAGTCGCGCGACGACGCTCCTCCGCGAAGACCGAGAGAGAGCCGAGCGGGTGCAGTCGAAGGTTAGCGCGAGAGAGCCACCGCCGGTCGTCCGTTTTTGATGCCGCGCTGATCGACTCTTCCCGGCCCCCCGGAGGGAGAGACATAGAGCGAGAGCGCACAGAGAGAGAGAGAGGCGGTGGCGGCGGCAGTACACCAGCAGTGTGCGCGGACAAATGTGCAGCGGAGCGCCGAGGACGAGCGAGCGGCGGTAGTGATGTCGAGTCGGTGGCTGCTGCTCGGTCCGCCCGTACCTCGGCCGTTTCTACTTCCACGCCGCGTAAGCTCCCCCTCAGCTTTTCTACTATCTGTGTCTCCTCGCGTGCATGTGTGCGTCGCCGCGCGGATGCTGGACGGCCTGGCCTCCATACCCCGACGCGAGAGCCTCTCTCCCTCCTCTCCGCACCCCCCCCCCCGCGGACTCGTTCCACAGTGCCGCTGACAGGTGAATTATGGACGTGGCCGAGCTGGAGGTAATTATGTAATTAAAGCCCTCTCCCTCCCCTATTTTTAACGCACGCACGCACCAACACGCGCGGGGAGCTCGTGTTTTCATCGTCGGCCATCCCCCCCTCGTGTACGGAGAGGTATCGGAAAATTATTTTCACCCCCGATGCTCTCTTATACACACGCACGCGCACAGGGAGCGGAGCGCGACACGCTCGACGGTACAGACCGAGAAAAACAGATTCCTCTCCTCGGCCCCGCGGCGCACGCTGGCGAGTCGTCGCCGCCGCGCGGACGGCCGCTGCTCCATACGCAGGCGGCGCGAATCGGCCCTTCTCGAGGGGGGCGGGGGGGGGGGCAGGGGGAGATCCGTTTCTCGGGAAGGTGGCTGGCTCCTTTTTCCTTTTCCGCCGAGCGGACCTGACTCGGCGCGCCGCGCTCTCGGTGGGATCCTCGGCTGTTTTGGGCGGGCGTGTCGGCGTGCGTGGATGCTGCGCGCGCGCTCCCTCCGTCTTTTTCTACGTGCCCTCTCTAAGTCGCGCCTTATCTCTCTCTCTCTCTCTCTCTCTCTCTCTCTCTCCGTCTCTCGGCGTTCAGGACAGGCGCACCAGCCGTGAGAGAGAGCGAGAGAGAGAGAGAGAGCGGCGGATGTAGTGCCCCGAGGGGTGCACGCACTCTCCTCCCTCTCTCCGCTCTTTCGCTCTTTTTCAATTTTTCATTCCTCTCCTCTTCCTCTGGCGTTCTAATAGGGGCAGTAGTGCGCGCGTACTCTCTCCGAGCACGAGGAGGATATATCGCTCGAGCGCGCGCCCCCCGCCCCCTGCCCCGCCGCTTCCTCCGCGAGACGACGGGGGGTAGGAGAGAGAGAGAGAGAGAGAGAGCGCGCGAGAGTTCAGTCGAGCCCAGCGTATAGGCGCGGCCACTGGCGGCGACTGCCGTGTGTGCGTAAGTCAGTGCCAGTTTCCAGCCAGTCCTCCGCCTAGTGGGGGAGATCGGGGGAGAGAGAGAGAACAAGTGGTTTTCGCCGGACGAGCGCACTGGCCGATTATCCTCTTGGCCCTTTTTCGGCCGCTCTTTTTTCTCTCCTTCGCTCCGGCGCCCGCGAGCCCGTACGGCCTGCACGGCGGGCGGGCGTTCTTTTATCTCGGGACCAGTGACTGACCCGTACCCGCCGGAGGAGAGAGAGAGAGACCGCCTGTTTACAGGCCGATTAGCACGACGGCCGCCGACGTTGGACTCGAAAGCGCGCGTCGGCGGGGACACGCACAGAGAGGTTCGTTGCTTGGCCACTCCGGCCCGCTTTTTCGCCCGTCCGCGGAGCTGACCTTTGCCGAGGCGCGCGCTTTATTATGGTAAACACACGCGCGCCGGCAGCCGCCGCCGCCGCCCGGATGGAATTTTAATCGAAATTTTCGAAAGGGGGTCGGGAGGGGGGCTGTCGCGGAGTAGTTTTCGGCCCGCGAGCCGGGGCAAATTCTTCGCGCGGGAGCATTGTTTTGCGGCTCGAGTAATTTGCTTTGTTCGCGCTGCCAGGGCGCCGCGGCTGCCCGCCTGGTGCACCTACTCGCTCTGACCTATATTTTCTTCTCGCCGATGGGCTTGTAGCGCCGGACGCGAGAGGCCCCGGGCTTTGATTCCAATTCGAGGCGAGGTGTGCGCGACTTTTATTTTCCCGACTTCCCGACTCGCGGGCTTCTTATATACTTTTTGGCGAGTTTTCGCGGCGAATGGGAGGCGGGCTGCGTGCGATTTGTAAAAAGACGGATTTTGCGCGCGAACGGAATTGGAGAGGCGCGCGTAATGTCGATTCAAAATAATGACTTGAAATGCTGCGGGCAAAACAATGCGATCGTCAGAAGTATTTGCACAAAGGGTATTTATGTTTACGTTGCAGAAGTAGCGTTATATTCTAGTATTTCAAAAGCTTTGAATTTTGACCTGACTCGCGCAAACAATGTAGCTTTGTCGAGCGGCGATTGTCCAATCACTCTCGCTGAAAGTCTGGTTTATCGATAAAAAAAAGAAAGCAAAGAGATTATACGCTGTGATAAACGCTGAATTCTCGGCAGAAAGTTGGCAATTATCCGCGGAGAAAGAAATAGTCTTCACGAGAGTGCGATCAAAGGCCGACTCCGCTGCATCAAACGAGGCATCGAGATTGGACGTCGCGTGCGATATCGACGCGCGGCTCCCCTTAATGCTGCGAAAACATTGGCTCGCATTCGCGTCGGGCAAATATGCACGCGATGTGAGCGCACGCTTCGCCGCGCTCATAAGTACACTTCCTGCGCCGCGATCCTCCTTTGATCCGCAAGGGCAAACACGCTTGAAATCCAACTCCGTGGATTCGCGAATAAAGTTTCTTAATCAGCGCGAGGGAATTTTGCGCGTCGAGCCGCTGGGGGGAATCGTCAACGCCGACTCGCGCGCAGGACGCCGCGATTCTCCGGATTTTTATAATTTATCGAGGGGGCACCGAGAGGCGGACCGTAAATTGCGGCCGCGCTCGCGCGATAAATAATTTCCGATAGCTCCTGCATGCCGAGTGTTTCGCTGCTGCAAATGAGCGCCGGGGATTAAAAATGTAAGTAGCAAGGGTTGGATCCATCCTGGGTGTTTTTCTGTGGCTCTCTCGGCCTGTTGATAAGATTGCAATTTAATGAATTAAAGTAATCCGGCCGGGCTGAAGAATAATTCGAAAATGCCTTTCTATACTTTTGAAATGATATTCTTCAATTTATTTACTGTCCCGCGCACAAAGGCTCTCTCTCTCCAGTGGATAATTAAGAGAGCGGAGCTCGGAAAATCGATCGCTGAAGAAACTAATAAGAGCGAGAGGCGGTCGAGGCGCCGTCGAGAGGGGGGAGTTTCAAAAATTAGCAGATATATTAAAAGATACAATGGCAGTCGTATGCATTTCCGGGCGAACAAAAGAGCCCCGAGAGCCTCAAAGGGTTAAGGCGAAGTTAGATGGAATAGAATAGCATGCCTCTGCACACTTTGCAAAGTTCTGTTCAAATACTTCAATTCCATTTCAGGCAGTGCGCCCATTACATCGCTTTATTACCTCAGCACCGTTCCGTATATATGCATATCAATTTTTCAAACCCTCCCCTTTTTTTTTGCCCTTTGCTTGAGAGAAAGCTTTCGGGCCGCTAAAAGCGTATTTCTCGAGGGAGGTGGATTGTGAATCGAAAATACGAAAAATTGCTAATATCGCCATTAGCGATATTTGCGCGTCGCTGTTTACCGCGCTATTCGTGCCTCGTGCGCGAATAATTAACATACATCATAATTATACATTCGATGAGCGGCGTATTTTTAAGAATGAAAATGCATTATTCATCGTATCGAAAGCCGAATTAAGCGTCTTGAATATTCACCTGAAATCGGATGCCTGCACTGCTCATTCGTTGGCTGCACAATGGCGAACGAAAGAGATCAATTATTTAAATTGCCCTAAGCAATATCGCGAATAATGCCCGAAGCGTATTCTTCTGAAATCCGCTCGAAGCCATAATCTCAATTCCGGCCCTCGATATGCGTCCGAAATTCGATTGCGCCTCGCGATTAAAAATTTACGTCCGCTCGATCCCCGCCGCGCCTCCCATATTACTCGTATACATCCGAAATCATTACGGCGGAAAAAAGGGCCGGGTGCACTCCGAAAATTCCGCCTAAATTTCGACGCTTCGAAAATCGTTAGCTGCAATTTTCGTCCCCCCCCCCACCCTCCCCCGTCCCGTAAAGCAAAATCTCATTAGCCCAGGCCAGATTACCAATTAAAATCCTCGTAACCGAGCCGCGCGCGCGCTCCATCCGGAATAGCGAAGTAACGAAAGACGCGCGGAGCTCTCTGAAACATTGAAATTAAACGCTCGTCGCCCCCCCCCCTCCCCCCGCCCCGGTCGTCGTTCGACAGCGGCGCGACTGCACCGACCGACTCGCTTTTTCGTCCCTCGCGGCGAATGAAAAAAAGGCGCAATTAGCGAGTCCCTTTCTCGGCGCGCGTTCGGCATCCGCGGTTTATTTCGAACTCGGTGTCCGCGCGTCGATTCGCAGCCGGCGTGCATTAAACCGGGGGGAGGGGGTGAGGGCGGGGAGACTAAGTGCAGCTCGCTCGCGAGCCCGGGCTTCATTCAATTACGATTGTTAATTCTAAAGCGTCAGAGCGCCGGGCCGCCACCTCCGCTTAGATGAAATCTCGCTGATTGCGTTATATGGGACTATTACGCTTTATTAGCGGCTCCTCTGCGGCGCGAGGAGAGAGAGAGAGAGAGAGAGAGAGAGGGGGGGAGCGGAGCTTTTTCTGCCCGGCCAGCGCGAAAGGCTCTCGATCGCTGGAATGCGCGGAGAGAGCCCTTTGTGGTGGTTTCTCTAGTAGTTCTTTTAATGGCGCCAGTCACTCGAGACCGGGCGCTTTTTGACCTCGATGGGGATTTAACGGATTTTGACTTTAAAATTTTGACGGGGCGTCGCCGTTAATGAGAGGCTCTGCAGGATTAAATGGGTTTTGCGAGCTGCGGGGGGATACATTTTAATCAGTTACTTCGGGGATTTTTTCGAGGGTATTTTTCATTTTCGTTTCGACGCCCGACCTGAATTCGAGTCCTTTTACCTTTTCAACCCCAAGTTTCAATCACTTCGGAGCGACGGCTTCGACTCTTTTTTCCAAAGTATTCAAGTTCAACGAATAAATGTTTCAGATCGCGAATGACACGTTAAATTTTAATTAATTATGCATCTAAAAGAGAATTTTCCGATTGCACGTTTTTTGGCTGAAAACGAAGCTAAACCTTGAAATATTAAAGCGTCCCGTTCGTCGGAGAGAAGTGGAAAAATGTCGAAAATTTGCATGGAAAATACCTAAATTGCACTCCGCTCGTTCGAACATTGGAAACACAAGTGGAAATTGAAAGCCCCCGGACGTTCTCGGCGAATACGTCCCCCGAGCGCGCGGCGCTGGACGTCCGCTCGAATCGCGTATTCCACTTAATTTAAATAAGCACCCTCGCCCCGTAAATTCCCAATTTCCGCCGGACCTTAAAGCCCCGGGCCATAAAAAGCGACGCGAAACCCGGTGGGGGGGGGGGGGGGTGAAAAAACAGAAGACGAGCGGCCGCGATAACAATCGAAATGATTAATGAATCGAGAGGAAGAAGAAGCGGCGCGGCGCTCGAGAACGTTTCTCGGCCGGAGGAGAGGCCCGGCCTGTAAATCGTCGCCGTCAAATCGAAGCTAGATCCGGTTTAGTTTCGGGAGAGAGAGAGTCCGCGGAATCGGGGCGCAAACCCAGCGATGGAATTACATGGTTCGAGTGCGTCCGATGACGCTATAACCCCGTCGCCGAAATTTCTCCTATTCCAAGCTGAAACGCTGATCTCCGCTTGTTGCCGATATCGCAGCGACGATCTCCCGCTTCGAGCGTTGTTTTTCGCTTTGCGGATACTTCCTCCGGCGAATGATCGTAGCGCTTAATCGAGAGGAGAGAGGAGGGCTTAGCAGTTATCGCGACGCTTGTCGCCTCTTTATAACTTTTGTTCTCGTACTTTTAATTATCTGTATGATGAAGCTCGGGCTTAAAAAAGCGGAATACTAATTTGGGTAACTTTCCTAAACGGAGATAAAACGCGCTTTAATTCTGTTTAGAATTTTCAGTTTTACCGAGACGAAACTTTGCGAGACTCGGGGCATTTTCAAAGTTTCTGGCGAGCGCTAGGAGCCATTTAATTTTTATTAAAACAGATCATCAAAAAGAAAAAAGCCGAGCGCGACGATTTTTCACTCCGAGGCAATTACGTTGTTTCTTTGACATTTAGGTGTATTACGCCGTTACACGACTGGAATCGAATTCCGGCGGCGTAACGGCCCGGGCTAATAAAACTCTATTTTATTAACAAGAAAAACGGCGCAATTTGTAAAAGTGAACTCGTCTGCAACTGCGCTAGCGGGGCTTGTTCTTTCTTTCTTTTTTAATTCCCGACTGAGCCGCGCCGACAGTTAACACTCGGGGTTTAATTGTAATATCCTCCTCCCGTCGTAAATCAAATGTACACGAAGCTACGGGCAATTTGAATTTTATTGTAGCGCCGAGTCGCGCCCGGCAATTTTGCAAGTACTGCATCTTCGGTCAAATTAAAGCCCGTAACTAAACGGAGCAACTTTGAAACGGCGCGATGGCTGGCACTTTTGGCGCGGCGGAAACGAGCAGTTATGAACCGAGCCCCGGCGACCGAAATTTAACGCGAAACTTTTCGTCTTGCGCCGCGTCATTCTTGCCCCCCCCCCCCCCCCCTTCGCTTCGATTTCGCGAGCAAATGATGTCTTTGAAGCTAAGCCCGGTGGTTGTAAGCACGTCTCGCACCAGACTCGTCTAAAGTTTATAGTTTTATTGTACTCTCCTTGACTCAATTATCCTCTGTACACTAAAAGGCTGCGCGCGAATGCTCTCGTTGTGGATTTTTTCGTTCCGCGCGAACGCGCACCTTTTTAAAAGTTTGGGTACTTGGCGCTGTGTCGCGCGTGTAAAGTACGATTACGATTACGTCGCGAGAGAAATGATTCCTAACTTTTTGAAACTTTGCCCCGTCGTGGCGGTGCTAAATAAATTCCGAAAACTTTTTAGAGCGAAGGCAGCCTGTTACTAACTTTTGCGAAAATTCCTGAGTATTTGTTCGCTCAAGCGGGCAATTTTTTTCGAGAGCCTTTCATAAAATCAAGCTTCCCGTCGGAAATTAGTCGAGTAATTCGTCCAAAGTCAATAACTAGTCCTGCGACAAATTCAAAACTGAAAAGAAAGATTATGACGAATCGTTTCTCCGAGCTGCGATCGAAATGGGATTCATAGACTATTCTACGCTTTACGGCGGGAGTAATGGAAGGAATTCCAAGCAGTCGCAGCTCTTTGTTCTGATTCTTAGACTCATTTTTTTCGTCATTAAACTCCGGGAGTTCAACCCGGAATACGCCTTTCAATTCGCCCCAAAAGTTAACTCTCCCGCTTGAATCGAGCTTACCGCATTGCGATTATTTTTAGAATTTTATTCCAATGTAAGATATAAATAAGTCGTTTGTTCTATTTCTATATCGTATAATTTTATGCGCCGATGCTTAATTAAACGGCGCGAAGCATAATAATAATTTTCACTGACACTAAACAAATATAGACAATTAAACGGTTTGTTACGTCGGTCGGCTGTGCGGCGCGCAGGCTGCTTTAATGACGCAGTAATAGTCTAAGAATATCGAGCGATTATTTTTCATATAATTTTATTATTAACGAGTTGTGTGCGACGAGCCGCGCGTTATCTAGTATACGCGGCGATAAGAGCTAGTTGTCTTTTATATTTAGTGCGCGATAATTAGCGCGTGTAATGCGATTTATTAATAAAATTATTACAGCTTTTCAAATCAATGGTGAAAATTTTCCAGAGAACTGACCCAATTAACGTGTCCTTAATGGCTTCAATTACATAATTGATGGTCATTTCAATTTATTGATTATTGACAGTGGCGAAGCATTTCCTTTTAGCATAGTAATTTATAATATTTAACATATGATTTGTAGTTTTAGCAACAAGTAAATAATTACGTTACGTAATGTATCGTTAATGTTTAATTATTTGATTTTTGTGATAAAATTAATTAGTTTGAAACTGTGTACACGTATAAATAACTTTTATAAAAAAAGAATGCCATTAAAGCATTTTTCTCTTGTAATGGGTTATAATTTTAGAATCCAAAGGTGTTTGTCTTTGCGAAGAGAACGCGCTGAGAGAGAAAATTATGAATAATCGTCACTTCGACGAATAAACGAATTCGTATAGGACAGTTAAAATTTTTTAAGTAATTATTAACTAATACTATATGGCATTTCGCCGTGTCAGAAAGTATTCTTCTCTTTCAAGAATTATTATCTTTCGAGTTAATGAACCTTAATAAACAATTAATTGAAATACTGTAGAGTTGTTAGAATAGCATAGAATAGACAGAGAATAAGATTCCAAAGAAGCTTAACAAGGATGTGTAGAACAGTTTTTTTGCGACTTTATTATTAATATTTAAAGATGATGCGTCTGATTAATTAGGTTACTGGAGCAAAACATTATCTTCTGGACAATGAATAATTAAAAAAGCTCATTGATCTTGCTGACTCGAATAAGTACCGACAATGACTCGTAAATTCAATGCAGAGACTATCATCAGTTTTCGCTTAAATTAACTAAAACAGTTATTTTGCGAAGCCATCATTAATCCGAAAGACTGAAGATTAAATTTTACGGCTCAAAAATGATTTGTATAAATTTCCACTTTTCTTTAAGCGCTGTTGCTCTTTACGACCGCAAAGAGGTCGCATTTCAGGTCACTATCCTTACACCCAAACGCATCACCACGCGTCCAGAAGTCGGTTAGCAGTCTCCCAGACTGGAACCGTAAAATCTCCAAGCTCGCAGTTCGCATTCCAAAACTTGGCATTCGCCTGCTATTTTTACATCGAACTCTTCACCACTGTCCATCGGCGCTGCCTATCGATACCGCGCAAATCGTATCGCGCGACGTTCCCGTCCCCGTCGCGCTTAGCAGCTTATTACCTGCCCGTCACGAGCTACGCAAATTATCGATCAATCGATAAGCGGCCGACATTGAAGAGGCGCCTCTGTCGCAAATAAATATTGACGCCGCTCGGCGGCTCCGCGTGACTCTGGCTGTAAAAGTAATCGATCGCCGCCCTCAAAATCCGAGCCGCGCTCGTCCTCCTCCCCCGCGGCGAGTCGAGCTCTGCCGCCGTCAACTGCTCTTAGCTCCCCGCGGCAAAGGGCAGCGTCGGCATTGTCAATTCTATCCCCCCCCCCCCCCCTGGTATGCACGCTCTCTCGCCCCGCTTGGAAGTGCGCGCAACGAGAAACGAGCGCAATCGACATGTGTCCAGCCTGAAATAGAAGTTAAACGGATCGGCTAAAGTCGGCGCGGTGGCGCGGCCGATAGGTGTGTGTAGACGTAACCCAGAGTGAGAGAGAGAGAGAGAGAGAGCGAGCGTTAATGCATCGGGCGTTGAATAGCACCGGGCGGCGGTCGTGCGCGAGAACGCGCGAGGGAGCTGGCACGTAACCCAGTTATGCCCGAGCCTGCGCCGGCGATATATAGCGCTGCCTTTTGCGCGATCGTATTATTATACGATCGCGCGAATGTATGACTCGCGGGCTCGCGGCGGGGGGAGGAGGAGGAGGAGGAGGGGGAGGCTGGCTAAACAAAACGATTCCTGCCGTACAATGTTTCATTGTCGGCATTGTTGCCGCGGCCGGCCGCTCTTTCTCTCCTCCCCCCCCGACGAAGACCGAGAGGGAGAGAGAGAGAGAGAGAAGCGTGACGCGCGAGCCAAAGAAGTCATGCGAAGTATGTGCACCCGGCATTATGCGCGAGAGAGGGAAGCTGCGAATTATCGGAAAAGGGGGGCTGGTGTAACTTTTTTTCTCTCTCCCAGCAAGTCGTCCGTATAGTTCGCTCTTGGGGGGGGGGGGGGGGGGGGGGGGGGGGGGGGGGGGGGGGGGGGG
>JAWWEM010000044.1:23106599-23126466 GCA_035582935.1 Ormyrus thymus | reverse complement strand
TGCTTAGCTAGCGACTAGTCAAAACTAAACCAGAAATCGCATTTCTGGCTATTCATTAGTCAAAAACTGCGTAAGATTTCTACCAGGGCCTCGCGTGCTGCTTTGTTTAATAGTCATTAAAATCATAATTTTCAACATTTCCAGAATTGTTATAACTTTTCACCCCCATTGCTCCGCGCATTCTCGCATCCCGGTCGCGACTCGCCGTTCGAAATAAGGTTCCCCGACAGCCAGACGGGAGTAAACACTGAACGCGGTTCGAGAAAATACAGCCGCGGGGACGATATATCCTCAATTTTCCCGCTTCGCGGGCCGGGAATAAAAGTCTCGAAAGGCAACTTCGACGCGGAAGCAATCAATCAAACTCGAAAACGCAGTCTAAACAATAAACGCGCCACTAAATCGTTCCGAAATTCGAAAGGGAGGAGTTTTCGAAACACAACGAAAAAAAAAAAAAAAAATAGATTCCACGCTAATAAAACAACAACAAACGCAGCCGCGCGCCGCGGCCCTCCTCGCGCGGCTGAGCGGACACGTCAGTCATACGTAAAGCGGGAGGAGGCGGGAGGCGCTTTTTTTTTCCCCGCCGTCATTCCCCACTCGTTCGCCGGGGCAATCCTCGCCTTTCAATATACCGACCGTGAAAACTGATAATAGATTAATCCCGCGCAGATGAATTTGCGGCGGACGGCGAAAAAGTCCGCGGTCTCCGGGACCGCCGCCGGCTGTCTCTCCATTAACTTCGCCCGATCCGACCGAGTCACTTCTCATGACACATTTTCAAAAACACGCCCTCTTCCTCTCTCTCTCTCTCTCTCTCTCTCTCTCTCTCTCTCTTGCTCTTTCCCTGGCTTTTTCCGTCCGTCGGGACAATATACTCGACGATCGGCGCGCCCGAAAAACGCGTTTTCGGCGAGCGAACGGGTGCCGATTTTATTGCGCGTCCGTTTGTGTTTGCGATTGCCCGCCGAGGGATTTATTGGTTTCTTCTTTTGCGAGCCGTAATCCCGCGCTCCGGGTAAGCTGTAATTTTGAGAATTAAAACGCGAGATACGAGAGGCAATCCCGACGAGTCGGGGGCTTGAAAAACTCTCCTCGCATCCTCGGTTATTTGTACCGCTTCGGTGAATTTCATTTGCGATCCCGATCGTATGAATGTAATAAGAGTAAAATGCAGGATTTTTATTAATTGAATACGGCCGCTTTTTGTTACGCGATAATTAAAATAGAATTTCCGCGAGGAAGAAGTAAAATTTCCGGCGGCAAAAGATAGCTTTTGTTTGCAAATAGAGCAGAGTCATCAAAAATTAGTTATCGAAAATATTATTCTATACAACAACACACGACAAAAGAAGTGAGCACTGCACCTCATATAGCTTTACCGCACATATTTTTACGTATTTCGAGTTGCCGTCCAATTTTTTTTTTTTTTTTTTTTGAATCACAGAAAATATATGCTGCTGTCTGACTAAACTCTTCATTCTTCTACTTACTCCCTGATAAATATATATGTATACATTTTCTAATAGTGCTCTATGGTAACTGACGGGTTAATTTACTATAACGCTGTCTTTTCCACTCATTAAAATTATGGTTCCCGGTAGCCATCAGTTCTTTGTTCTCTTTCTTACTAAAGAAAGCAATTCCCTCTCTCTTCCCCGATTGTGTAAAGCACTGTTCATAATAATAGATATACTACAACAAATGTTATTTCAAAACTCTTACTTACTTAAAGACATTAATTTCTGACCCAGTAATAAAATAACTCTGGCACTTGATCTGAGTTCAGCAGTTCGAAACGAGTCAAGATATTGTCGTTTAATCTACTCTATATACAGATCAATTTTTTACGCACGTCTGCGTGATTAACGTCACATTATAGATTCCCAATAAATAGTTCAGTGCAGTTTTAAAATGAACACTTTTATGACGCACTTTATTTTACGAATAATGTCTGAATAATGCAATTAACTTAAAGGAAAATGGGAAGCTAAGGCTATTTAAATGCGCTGAAAGTAGTAACAGGCAAATTAAGTTAGACATTCTTTAGCTTATCCAGGCGCTCCATCGTGGCTACCCTTTTTAAAATTCAACTATACTCCCCCACCCGAACCGGCTAAAAGTTTACTTTCCAAACTGAATATTCCCTCTCGATTTACCGGAAATGAAATCTTTCGCCGCTAGAAAAATGTCCCATCTCACCCCCGCGAAAATTGGAAGCGATAGAAAAGCGATCGCGACGAGGGAAGAAGAAAAAGGAAAAAGAAAAAAAAAGAAGAAAAGAAACGCTAAAGTTTAATTTGCGAAATTAAATCTCGCCGCCGTCCGAGAAGTCCTTCGCGCTCGCTCGCGAAACGAAAGGGAAGATAAAGCGCGCGCTCGCGAAACGAGAGCGAACATTTCGAGTGACCCCATTAAAAAACGCGCGGCACAAAGCAAAGGGAGAATAAGCCGAACCGGAGAGAGCCAAGTCTCCTTCCCGAGCGGAGGAGCCCGACCACTATATATAGTGGCATCGCAAACACGCCAAGCTTGACTCTGTACAAGCTCGCTCACTTTTAACGTATTTCCTTTCTCTTCTACGGATCCGCTCCGCAGCCTGTCCCTCCCCCTCCGTCCACTTGTCGTTCCTGCCGTCTTTTCGACGGCTTAAGGACCCGCCGCCGTGCTCTATGGTCCGAATAAAAACAAATGATTTATGGGTGTTGACTGACTTATTCCCCGTCGAGGATTGATAAATAAATTTTATTAAATAAATAACGTTGCCCCGTGCAATTTTATAACTGTCCTCCCTTCTCGTAGAGTGTTTAATAACGTTTGTAAATATTATGCTTCACGAAGGAGTAAAGAACTCTCTCCGCGCGGAGTATCATTCGCATATTTCGCAATGAAGTATTGTATTTGCGCTGTAAAAGAACAGAAAAAATAAACGACCAATTTAATAAAAGCTCGTAAAAAGGGTCACAGAGGCAGCTTCTTTCTAGCGCTCTCGCGCGCAGTCTTCTCGACAAAGCTACTGTAGTTATGAATTGCATCAGACTGTTTAATCTTAGAAAATATAAGTGAAATTTCCACTGCTTCTAGAGAGAGAGAGAGAGAGAGAGAAAAACGGTCTCGTAAAAGCTTTCGTTTAGCGAAGCTGCATTTTTGATTATTCATAAGACAAACCTGCGGCCTCTCTGCATTATAAAATATTTAGCGACACTTGTTTTCCCGGGAAAAATCGCTGTTCAATGCAATCCAAAGCGTTTCCCCGCCTCGGCGCGAGACGAGAACAGAGCCGCGAGCCGGGCCGGAAAAAGGGGCGAAAGACTGGCGGGTAAGAATAATTTTCGAAATTGAATTCCTCGAGTGCTCTCGATCCGCATTCGCCCCGCGACTGCCATCCTCGAAATAAATTCCCGGCGCGTCGTCGGGTCGCCGACTCGCGCGCGCGAGGATGCCTATACAAGCCCCGGAGCGCTGCAGCGGTTTTCTTTTTCTCGCGTTCCAGCCGAAGCCGAAGCAGAAGAAGACGAAGAAGCAACGGTGGTGAACGGCGACGGAGAGGAAGAATCGATGCTGGTGTCGGCGGCAGGTGGGTGCGTCGCAAAGATCGTGGGATGTAGTTGACGTCGCTCGGCGCTCGCTCGAGGGGGTGGCGGAGGGGCGGCGGTCGCCGGTGGAGGAGGGCTGAAACAGCCGCCGAAGAAGAAGAAGAAGAAGAAGGCGTCAGCAGCGGCGGCAGTGCTGGGTATCACAATAGACAAATATATGTGCGCGCCCGGGGGAGGAGAGGCTCGGCTTCGAGTTCAAGAGGACGAAGCAGCGGACGACGAGGACGAAGAAGAAGAAGAAGCTGCAGCTGAGGGCGCAGGGGTGGAAGAATGAATGCGACGCTGACGACTTTGGGCCTGCTGCAGAACGCCAGTGGTACTGTCCTCTACGCGACGACGAGCCTGGGAGCCGCGAACAGCAGCAGCGCGGCCAACCTGACCGACGATGACGCCATCAAAGGCCACAACTACCCCCTCTGGAAGGTCACCCTGATCATCATCGTCGCGACGATCCTGAGCGTGGCGACCGTAATCGGCAACATAATGGTCATGGTCAGCTTCAAGATCGACAAGCAGCTGCAGACCATCTCGAACTACTTCCTCTTCAGCCTCGCGGTGGCCGACTTCGCCATCGGCCTCATCTCCATGCCGCTGTTCACGGTTTACACGGTGCTCGGCTACTGGCCCCTGGGCGCCCACGTCTGCGACACCTGGCTGGCCCTCGACTACCTCGCCAGCAACGCCTCGGTCCTCAACCTCCTCATCATCAGCTTCGACCGCTACTTCTCGGTCACCAGGCCGCTCACCTACAGGGCCAAGAGGACCACCGTCAAGGCCGGCATCATGATCGGTAACCCGTGCCTTCCTGTTTCCCTTCTGGTTTCGCTGCGCGACTTTCTTTTAAATGTACTACATTTTTTTTGCGCGCATTAGGAATTCATTTATTACGAATAAAAAGAAATTCATTTAAAAGCCTTTTTTTATTTTCTATTTTAATTCTCAAAGCTTTCCCTCTCAAAAACTCGATTCTTTTTAATTTTACCGCCTCGATTCATCAGCCAATATCGCATCGAGCTTTAAAACTCGGAACGTCCGACTCGAAACTTGTGGTTAAAATCCTCCGTTCTCCCTCTGACAACCTCTCGCAAAAAACAATATCCGACCCGCCAAAACACGAAATTGTTACTCGACAGCGTGCGCCTGGGGCATATCGCTGCTGCTCTGGCCGCCGTGGATCTACGCCTGGCCGTACATCGAGGGCGAGCGCCGAGTGCCGAAGGACCAGTGCTACATCCAGTTCATCGAGACGAACCACTACATCACCTTCGGCACGGCGATCGCCGCCTTCTACGTGCCCGTCTCCGTCATGGCCTTCCTCTACTGGCGCATCTGGCAGGAGACGGAGAAGCGGCAGAAGGACCTGCCGAATCTGCAGGCCGCGAGCAACCAGGACGCCAGCAAGCGCAGCAACTCCAGGTACGCCGGGGCGTCTCTCGTCGCTCCGACCGATTTTTCTCCGCCGATCCGCCGGAAGTTTGAGAATTATCGCTTCCCAATTTACGCCGCCGGTAACTTCGCACCTAAATTTCGAACTTTAGCGCCGCGAGCTAATCGTTATTGCAAAGTTAATTTACACGTTACTTGTTGCAATTCAGCTGTAAATCAGGCAAGTGTCGTACCAGCATTTGGTAAATTCTAATATTTGGCCGGATATTAGGGGACGCGTTCGATAAATTAACGAAATCGTTACTAACGAGATTGACCAAGTTTAATCTGCTTGTTCAGATTTTCATAATTTTGGATTGCTGAAATGCAGGCTATTTACTACCGTTCGTTATTGAAATAATTTTTTATATCAATTATAAGAAGGATTGACAAGTTTGGTACATAAGTAAGTGTCAAAAAATAAATTGCAATTATTATACCATTAGCTTCAATTTTAATAATAAATTTTACAACTCCATTTAAATTCAAGTTGATACGAAACGCAAACGAGACTTTCGTCAAAACAAATAAACCGCCATAGAAAGAATCCAATTTAGCATCGTACACGCTCGCGTCTATTAATCGTACATAAAATAAATTCAAACGTCAGAAGCAAAGTTGACGCAACGACGCTTTCAAACTGCTGAACCGGATTTCGCCGCGTCGAGAAGAAGCGAGCGCCCCCGGAAAACGAAGCGGAGAGAGCACTCCCGCTCTATTTCCATTTCGCCCGAGCGCAAAACAAAGCATATTATACGCAGTGTCTAACGAACGCGGAGGGAGCGGCTGAAAGGCAGGAGCCGCGAGAACGATATCTAATAATCCCGAGCGCTCGCAGGCTGCCGCGTTCGGAAAAAAAAAGCGCGCGGGGAAAAACGGAACGGGGGGAGAAAAATCGCGGCGGCGTCGGCGCTTTTTAATCGCTAAAGTAATATCCCTTTCTCTGGCGCTGCTTAGCGACGAGGCACTGGACATGGAAGAGCCCAGGAGGCAGCGGAGCGAGTCGAGCACGGGCGCGGGAGACGAGGTGAATTCCACGCATATTGCGGTTTCCTATCTCGACAGGCATTATCCTCAGCACAGGGTGGTAGTAAGTTATTATTATATTCTTCTATTACTTCATGACTGCGGGCTAAGAGCGAGCTCTTTTAATACCGTCAATCGGGCGAAATTAGTTTTTTCCTCTATCAAGCCTCCCTCCTCCTTTCGTTTTTCTCTCCGCCTCTCTTTGTCTCTCGTTATTGTTGCTTGTTCTTTTTCCTCTTTTTTTTTTTGCCCGCCTCTTTTCTCTCTTTCTTGCCTTTTGCGTCTTTTGGCGCTCTTATTATACGGAAGGTCACATTTGTCCGCTGCAGAGAGTCGGTGTTTTTTGCCAAAGCGGAGAGAGTGCCACACTCGGTGTACCCTCTTTGCAAACTTGTGCGGTTCTCTAATTTAATGTTATCAGCGGTTCAAAGTCTGCTTGTATTTGACGGCGCAACGACTGCGAGAGTAAATATGTTCGGAGTGCCGTTTTGCTTTTGTAATTTGCTGAAGGCGAAATGTTTGATAGGAAAAAACTTGCGCGCGCCGCGCTCCTTTCATTAAACGTAAAAGTCATTTTTTTTAAAGCTCGTAATGAGCTTCATTGTATAAAAAATTGAAGCAGAGCATAATTAGCGTGCTTTTGTAAAGATAAGAATTTTATGGTTTATTTTCTTATCGTACATCTGAAAATTTTAATATCTTAATAAAAGACACGCAAAAATTATGCTAACGATCTTGGTAAATAACGAGCATATGTACATGCAAAACATCTTTCTCTGGGAAAGCATTTGGAAAGCAAAGCGAGTCTGCATTAAAATACTAATTCTTATTTTGTTCCTTACGTAAAGTATATTAACATATGTTTACATAATTTGTAGCTACACGCTTTAATTGAAGAAAATGTTATTATTTCCTTACTTTCTCAAGTTTACTTTTTGCGAGCATCTGTAATAATTTTTCTAATTTAAAAGATAACATAAAGCGAACAGGTCACAATTATATTTAACTCGCGAAAGCTCATTTTCGTAGCTGCTGTATTTGTCCGCTGTCAGTTCGTTAACGCTGCGGACGTTAAAAATAAAAAGTACTAACATTTTGCCCTTCTGCACCTTACAATATTCAGCCGACATTTTCTCCGAATTAATTCCGAGACGGCAGCAGAACTTGCAAACAATCTAAGCTAAACCCTCGAGACACTCGAAATCGCGCGTTAATCCCCCGAAATTAGCAAGCGAGCCCGTTTAGTCGACTTGTAAACTAAGAAATGTATACATTTCGCTTCAAATCCGGTGATTAAAACTTCAAGCAACACAAGACGGCAAATTAAGCCCTCGCTTCCTCGATAGCCCGAGCCCAGCTCGCTCGAAAGAAAAAGAAAACGAAAAGAAAAGAGAGAACAAAACAAGAGCAAAAATCCCCCGGCAGTCTCATGACTCTCGGCCCTTGACGCGCGCCGCGCGCCCGGCCTGTTCCAGCAGCACCGGCCGCTCTCCTGGACGTGGCTGAAGATGTGGTGCGTCGCCTGGTGGCACAGCGGCCGCGAGGACGAGGACGAGGACGACGACGAGGACGAGCCCGGCGGCCCGGAGAGCAGCCGCACGGGCCCGGGATACGACGACACGCTCACGCCCGTCTCGCTCGAGACGCCGGTCGCGAGCGTCATGTCCAATGACTCGGTGAGTGTCCCTTTGCCGCTGTTTGTTTCTTCGACGCTTGAGCCTTGATTTTCGAGGCTGCTTTTTAGATTTTTTACTTTGCGGCTAGCCCTGGTAGAAACGTTAGGCAGTTTTTGGCCAATGCTTAGCTTGTTTTGCAGTTGAAAACGACAAATTGCTGTTATTTTTTGCCGTTCTCAAATAATTCAATATATTTGCTCGTGAATATTTCAGTGTAATGCTTTTTATCCTTTAAAATGACTTTTCAATTGTTCTTATTTAATTTAAGCATCAATTTCAAATACCCGCTAACCAGCCCAACTGGTTAATTTTCTACCAGGGATATTGGGAAGAGGAAAAGGGTACTTCACAGGTTTACATGCAAGGTTTAACTGCTGTAAAATAATGCGTAAAATTCATGTCATTTACCTGTGATTGTACGTAAACTTTGTTTACGAAGACATTATAAGTTACTTCGTCGTTACACTGGAAATGATAATTTTATCTCTTCGCTGTAAAATTTTACGCTTGAAACGTAGAAATTAACTTTACGCTGGTAAAATCACAACAACATCCTTTCATCCTCTACAATAATCCTCCAAGTTTTTCTCGCATTACTTTCAGAAATTTTACAGCACGTATCACGGAAAAGCTTTATACATATAAAGCAGGCTTTTTTGCGCACTTTTCAAAGATACAGAAGATTTATATATACCAGTGAATTTCAAATACATTCATTCTCAATAAATATGCAGCTATGCCAGTTTTGCATACCTCTGTATATCCTTTACCGGCTTAAAACTGTGCCTGACAAAGAAACAAAAGTATTTATGCAGTAAATAAAGAAACTGGGCTTCCATGCTAGAAAAAAAAATATTTTATACTCGTGTTTGCAGCTGCGCTTGTAATTGTAGTATTGCAAACTCTTTCTCATACTTCCTCGTTACAGTTATAAAAATTAATGAGATTTTAAAAGGATTTAATGGAACTTCATAATGTAAAAAAATGCCGAATGCTTTATTATCATTATTTAATCTGCTTAGAGCATTCCAATAAAAGGAGAATGTAATTTGAAACGAGTTCGCTTTCGAACAATTTAAAATTTAATACCGAAAGTTCGCTAAAAGAGTAAGTTACGGTTTGCACCGGGATGCTTTAACGCAATCAAAAAGCTACAACTGCCATCATCTCCTCGTTCATTCGCATTTCCTATTCACGCACCTAAAAGTCGAATGTAAACGCGAGTTTGAAAAATCCAGCATAATTTACAAATACGAAGAAGAGCCGAAAAACTGGACATTCGCGGCAGCCGGGGCAGCGGGTGGGGGGTGAGAAACAAATTCCGGCTGCACCGGGGTGTCGTCGTCCGGAGCGCACTCGATGCACTCGAGCTGCGCGCTCGTCGATCTGGAAGTCCGCGGGGCTTCCCTCGGCGCGAATTGTCGATGCGCCTCTGTGGCCCTCGACAAAAATAAGATCGCTTTCGCGCACAAGTGATCGCGCGCGCCGGGCGATTCCCCGATCGCGCGCGCGAAACGAAAATCGGAAAAAGTTTCGAGTTAGCGGAGTTCCGGAGCTGCTCTCTCCCTCTCTCTCTTCCTCTCTCTCTTCTCCTGGACTCCGGCCAAATTTCGCGGCCTTTGTATCCTCCGAGAGAGCCGGAGAAAAGGCTTTACAAGCCGTGCAACTATTATCGGGAACCGTATAACCTGACCCTTGCCCCCTCCCCCTCCCCGCCGCAGAGTACACAAAGGCATTCCGCGGTGCCTCGCCGACCAGCAATTGACATTTTCACCGTCGCGAAATAAAACTCAGGGCAGCCCCGGTTCCTCGGCCTTTTATTTTCGACGCTGGCCGCTGCTCTCTCTCTCTCTCTCTCTCTGGCTTGTCCGCCGCAGTCGATCGCTTCTTCTGCTCCTCTCGCGACGTATTGGCTCTCGCGATTATTTGTCGGCTTTCGGGGAAATCAATTCGAATCCATTGCGGGATTTAGCGCGCTGCGCCCGAACAATGGACGTACGCGCGCGCGCGGAGGCGAAAGGGAATTTCAAGTGCGCGACTCGACGAGCTACCGGCCTTTGGGTGTACATTTGGAGCCGCGTTGAATTCGTTTCGGAGGCGAGCGGTTTTCTTTTTTTTTTTTATTAAATAAGCGATAGAATTTTTGAATGGTATTATTATGCATTAATTATTCCATACTTTTCCGCGCTTTTTATACGCGTAAATCCGATTATTCCTTTCATTCCTACATTTCATTTTCCATATATTAACGAATGCAAGAATTTTACCAAAAAGTTATGTATAAATAATTCGTAATTCCACATTCTCATTGATCAATAAAATTTATCGAAATTATTTTAAAAAAAAATCCAACAATGTACCCTGTTGAATTCAATCAAAACTGAATAAACTGTTCGCTTAAAAAATTTTAAATACAAAATATGTACTCGTCACTAAAATAGTATTCTGCGGTTCGATTGTCAACAAAAATTGAATTTGAAAATAATAGCTTTAACACGTCTAATTACTGCACGCGTAGTAATTCAATTAATCGACACACCTGCACGCCTCGCCGTAAACACAATTATATTAATTAACTCGTTTGCCTCTACTCAACGTAACAATCGACGCACGCGCATATGATTTCATTAATGTAAATTTATAATGTACTGGCTCCTCGACGGCATATAATTTTCGTAATTTATACGTTACCTGTATCCGGGAATTATGTAATAATAAAAAAGAATTTAACGATTCAAAAGGCCCCGCAGTTTCTGTTAATAAAATCTCCGCAGAAAGTATAAATCATTTACTCAAAAATTGAAGCTTCATCATTTATGCTCGATGAATATCTCTCACATTCACTCGGACAAGTAATCTCAAACGTCCTTACATTTAAAAAAAAATGTTCCTCTCATTGAACTTCGCCTCGTGCTCGAAAGAAAGCACGCGGGCTTCTTTACAACGACTTTTGAAAAATAGCAGTTTCCCTTACAAAACGGTAAGAGCGTGCTTTCGATAAAAAAAGTAAGACACACCGGGGAATAGGCGAATCCCGCCTCGAGACTTACGTACGAAACTCGCGCCATCGTTTAAAGTACAAAAACGAATTGAAAAGACGGTACTTACCGCTCGCCTCCCGGGAACATTAAGTAAAGTAAAGCACGCTCTTTCCCCCGCATCGGCGCTCCCTCCCCTTAATCGAAACCGACTGCCAGCTAATAACTCGCCCGCGCTCCGCGCCTCTGCTTTCTGCCCGCAGCAGGTGTACACGATCCTGATCAGGCTGCCGGCGAGCTCGGCGCCGCGCGGCGACAAGGACAGCCAGCTGGTGAGCAAGTACGGGGCGGTCGAGGCGCCCAGCATAAAGATGTACACCGACGAGGTGATAACGTTCCACCAGGTGCGCACGGGCCGGGAGCTCTACAACTGCCCGGAGCAGGAGATAGTTGTGGCGGCGGCGGAGGAGGACAGTCGCGCCCTCGCGAGGCGGCCCTCCGTCATGCAGGACGTGAGGATACCCCTGAGCGCGAAGAACATCCAGCGCGGCGTCGGCACCTCGTCGGCCAGCGGCGGCGGCGGCGGCGGCGGTACCGCCAAGGCGCCGAAGAAGAAGAAAAAGTCCCAGGAGAAGAAGGCCGACAAGAAGGCCGCCAAGACGCTCTCGGCGATTCTCGCGGCGTTCATCATCACCTGGACCCCGTACAACATCCTCGTCCTGCTGAAGCCGCTGACCGCCTGCGTCGGCTGCATACCGCAGGAGCTCTGGGACTTCTTCTACTACCTCTGCTACATAAACAGCACGGTGAACCCGGTCTGCTACGCGCTCTGCAACGCGACCTTCCGTCGCACCTACGTGCGCATACTCAAGTGCAAGTGGCACAGCAGAAACAGGACTGCAGTGAATCGGGGCTACTGAGGGGCGCCGAGCTCCTTCTGAAGAGAAGCGCGGACTCTTTCTTCCCTTCTTGTTCCCCCCTCAGAAAAAAGAAAACGAAGCAGAAAAAAAAAAAAAAATACAAAAAAACTGTGAGGCGGACAAGGATGATGATCGCGTCATTCTCTCGCCGCCCCCATTCTTTCTTCTCGTTGTTGTTGTTGTTGTTGTTGTTGCCGCCGCCGCCGTCGCCGTCGTCGCTGCTGCCGCTGCTGCTGCTGCTTTCTCGACGAGATTTACGGTCTGTATGCTTGGCTCTGCGTGTACGTATATACAGTGCGGGGAGTGGGGAGGGGGGGGAAAAAGATCGCCCCCCTTCCGGGAGCAACAGTCGTCGACTGTGCTTTTACGAGCGAATATCGTTTTGTCGAAATAGCCTTGTTTTCCCGCGGAAAAACGGAGAGGGCGGTACGGGCAGGGGGGGGGCAGGAGGACTCGTAAATCTGAAAAAGTTGAAAATTTCAAAATTGCCGAAAGCAAATGCAAAAGCTCTCCTCGCGCGGGCGACAACACTAGACATCTCTCTCTCTCTCTCTCTTTCTCTCTCTCTGTCCGAGAGTGTCGAGTACGTATATATATATATATATACGCGCGCGCGCGCGAGAGAAAACAAGAGACACACGACTACACACACGTACAAACACACGTACACGTAAGTAGGCTCTTTGTCGCGTTCACTTTTGATAACGAGATAACTTTCCGTTCCTACGGGCTTGACGTTGAGTGTCCGTAAAAGCCGTCGTTTTACCTTCTCTCCTTCTGCGGCTCTTCCCGTCGTCGGAGGGATGGAGAAAGAGACAGGGAGAGAGAGAGAGAGAGAGAGAGAGAGAGAGAGAAAGAGAGAGAGAGTCACGGCTGGCTAGCCGCCTCCTTTCCTACTACCCCTGGCAAATCGAACCGCGACGACTTTGCAGTATCGCGAGCTCGTAGCTCTCTCTTTCTCTCTCTCTCTCTCTCTCTCTGCCAAGGCTAAAGCGCCATTAAACGAGCTTTATTTTTACGACTTTTATAGGTTCGTTGTACCGGCCGTCTCGCGTCGAGCTTCTTGTCTCTCCCCTTTTACTTTCCTCGCACCTGCAGTCCCACTCTCCTTATTAGAAACAATCTTTCGACGATTGGGAAATGCCTTTATTACTCCTCGCTTGACGTTCTCTCTCCGCGAGAGAGAGAGAGAGAGAGAGAGAGAGAAAGAGAAAGAGAGAGAGAGAGCCTTTAAAAAGCCCGGCGTTTCATGAAAAAAAGCTCTCTCCGCTCCGTATCCGCCCGTGAAAAAAGGAGAGCAGATCTTCGATAGATTGCCAGCCAAGCTCGGAAGGAGGCGGCGGCCGACATTTTTATTCACTTTATGGTCGTTCAGCCCTTTTCCGCTTCTCCACTCGAACCGATCTAACGACGTTTCCCGTCTCTAAACGGGTGTAACGTTTCACTTCGGAAACTCGGCTCTATCGCGTTAATAACGCGAGCGCGCGCGCGCGCGCGCGTTATTTTTCTAAGATTTCGTCAGTTTTCGCGCGCGAGGGAAGGAGCTCTCTCGCTCCCTCCGTCGGTCTCGCACGGCGGCCGGTCGAAAAAAAAAAAAAAAAAAAATTAGTCGCAAGAGTTGCGAGGACGAACCTTTTATATTACCGACGAACAATCAAATTTGCAAATAAACCGACTGTCTTTTTTAAGGGGAAAATTTTTGTAAACGCGGCCGAGCGACGAATATCCTTCATACTTTGTCGCGTTCGTCGCGGCTTTTAGTGCATCGTCGAGGCTCGCTGATGTATAAAAATTGGGACTAAAATGCATTCTTTCACCGCGAGCTCGTCGAGTCGACCTTTGCGGGAAGAGGAATTTTTTTCTAAATCCCACCTCTCTCGCGCGCGCGCGCACACACACACACACACACACAGACCGCTCGGATATAACGGGCAACTGCGCGACGACAAAGGGATCGCCCCGATGGCGAGAGGAATCGGGCTGTTTCGCCGGATTTTCGAGGCTCTATCCAATTTTTGCCCGCGACGGCGAGAGTCACTCTGCGCGGAGCGAAGGGGGAAGGCGTGTCTTGAAAAGCGAAACTATCGGCTCGCGCGATGAATTTTCACCGCTGCTCTCTCTCCGCTTAGCTGCGGGCGTCCTCTCAATTTCGGGGATTATAACTGATTTCAAATTGGTCGTATCGGCTTTTCGATTCGGGGCCCGTCGGGATAACGGCAAATGCGCAAAGCACACAGATTTACGAGAGCTCGAAGCGTTCCGGAATGAAAATATAATATTGCGTTAAAATTCGAGCGCGAAAATTCGCCCGAGAAAATTTGAATGTAAATTGTATAAATGCACATAGACGCGGAGACGTGAAAATTACTTGCGGCGCGCTATATTTTCGCTTTCTTCCAAGGGTGAAGGGGGGGGGGGCATAAAGAGAGGAGTGAAAAAGCTTCGCGGTAAAGAGACGCTCGCCAAAGCGGAAACGATAATCGCACAAAAGGACTTTGTAATAGATGTCGAGAGCAACAAGCGAGAAAATTCCTAAGCATTATACATACACGAATACAAAGTATAGATATATACATAAATATAAATATTAACGGCCGAGTCGCTCGGCGCACAGGGCGTCTAAAGTGTACGAAAATATAACGGCCGGGCGAGGGGGTGCTGCACGCAGGAACAAGAACAAAAAAAAAGGAGGCCGAACGTATACGGAGGAGAAAAAACGCGCGTCCGAGCTCGCCGCGCGGTCGGAGAGGCAAATTTTTTTTACGAAAAAAGAATCAATCGCGCACTCACTCTTGTTCTCGCACGCGCGTGCAGCGACACGATTAAACAATTAAGCGCGCGCGCGCGCGCGCGTGTGTTCCAATTTTTTTGTTTCGGCTTTTTTGTCGATCGCGCCGTGTTATACGTATACATAAAAAACGCACAGACGACGACGCCGCGACGCGCCGTTTATAATTATACACAGCAAGTCGAACGCGAGGATTACGAGGGCAAACGCGCGAGACGTCGCGGAGCTGAAAAATAGTCGAGTAAAGGAAACGTATCGCGCGCGCGCAGCGAGG
This sequence comes from Ormyrus thymus, assembly GCA_035582935.1. Taxonomy (NCBI): domain Eukaryota; kingdom Metazoa; phylum Arthropoda; class Insecta; order Hymenoptera; family Ormyridae; genus Ormyrus; species Ormyrus thymus. The sequence goes on along the minus strand of JAWWEM010000044.1, from coordinate 23,111,783 downwards.
AGACGAGCGAGGGGAGGCTCGACGCGTCCCTCCGACGAGCAGGTCGACGAGCCCAGAGGCGACGAATTTTCTCTGCGCACTTAGCTCGACGAACTATTTGTACGTAGTGAATAATGATTGCGGTAATTTATATGCGGCGGCGGAATCACTCGCGGGAGAGATAGAGAAAGAGAGAGAAAAAGAGAGCGAGAGCGAGAAGGAAATGCCGCCGAACGAAACGTGACATTCTAATTAAAGGTGCCAAAACGACACGCTTCAGCGAGGAGACGGGGCGGTATCGGGGGAAAAAGGAAGAGCGCGCGCGAGTCCTGCTAACACGGTCGCGCGTATACGCGTTGTTCCGGCGCGCCTCGCACCGCTGCGGGTTGCATTAGCCGCGTGCCCCGATACGCGCATTTGCCGACGAGCTGTCGAGGGAGCTTTTTTGCCGGGGGGGCGCTGCTTTCGACGGCGTTCGGAAATTATCGTGTGCTTTTTTTTTTTTGTTTCGTCTCTGTCGCGAAATGTTTGACCGAACGCTGGTTGGCTTACCGCATCCGACTGTTTCTACTTATAGCGGCGTTCTCGCGATTACGGTCGTGTTTTTTCGAGTTCTTTATCGAGTTTCATTGCTCATTGGAAATGATTATGATGATCTTTGGATTTTTATACTTTTATACTTTTGATAAACGTATTATCCATTTCGAACGGTTATTTTTTTTTTTTCAAAATTTTGCGAAACGGGACTCCGGACGCCGTTCGATTCAGCGCCCTCTCGTACAGCTCTCGAATTTTTTGATCAGTATTAAGTGAATTCTAGAGTAAGAATTTAACGACAACCGAAGCCAAAGAATTATACAGAACAAATTATATGAATATATATGTGTGTACGTTATAAACGAGGAGATCGTTTAAAAATAGGTTAGCGGAGACGTTGGCCCAGAAACTAAGAGTCAAGAGGCGCAACAATGAGCGTAAATAATAGGGGAGGCATTGAAATGTGCGCACTGATGAAAAAAATGGTTGAATTCCGGCGCACCGGTAGGACGAAATTCTGTTCGAATAACGAAGCTGCTGACAATATTCATCCGATGAATTGACGTGTGTTCGTTGATTGTTTCTCATTTTGAAAATGAACAAAAAAGAAAAAAAAAGAGAACGACGATACGACGAATTTTCGAACGATTAAGCACTTTTATATCGAGATATATAAATGAAATGACGGGGTCTTAGGGTACATATATAATACTACTAATTAGAAGAGCGACAGACCTTCCTTTCTTTTTTTGGAATTACGAAATTTTTTTTAATCAGTGTGCCCAAACGGATATCTACACATTCGACACGCGCGTTCACGCAAACCGACACACTTGTAATGCACATAAAGACGTCTCTCGAGCGAATGAATATTTTTTCCAACTTTTGTACCTTTGAAGATGTTCGTTCATGCTTTAGAGTATTGTAATCCGCAGAAGTCGCGCGCAATAAAAGAGGGACGCAACGCATAATCCACACGTCAGTCTTCGTTTCGAGGAGGGAACGTTCGTCGTTTGCTATTAAAAAAAAAAAATTATCGATGTGTATTACAAACCACACGCTGCTCTCACTTAGGCCGTTACTCCGACGAAGCTTCCAATTTTACACACGTACGTATATACATACATATATATATATATATATAGAGAGAGACCTCGCGGCGAGCGCGCATCCACGAATCAAAGAGGGCATTTTTAATCCGCGCCTTTTGGGCGGAGAGGCCGCTGATCTTGCGGCGCGTCGAGCGCGACGCCCACCCTTTTTTGGACGCGCCCAAGAGCGCGACGATCTGCAGCCGGAGCCGCGCGACCGCTATTTTTACCACCCCCCCCCCTCCCTCCTTTATTCGTTTCTCCGTTTTAAGGGGGCACACCGCGGAAGCTCCAGAAGGGGGCTTTTTCTATTGTCAGAAAAACGAGTCTAGTCGATGTAAAGTATTGTCGCCCGATCATTCGACGTTTCTTCAATTTTTTCTACTCAAGTGTAGAGTTTATTAAATACGTGTGATTAAAATAATCGTGTAGAATGAAAAGAAAAACTTCTTTGTGTTCCTATGCATAGCTCACAACGAATCGATATTTTAAAATAAAAATATTCACGTGTAAAGAAGATACGTATTATATAAATATATAATAAACGACACGCGCATCGCGCGCACGTACAATTTACGCCTCTCAACGACATATAAATACGACGTAAGAAGTTCGCCCAAAGCGTCGCGCGCGCTTCGTTCGCCCGATGGGAGGGGATGGGGGGCCGCGAGGCGCTCGAGTCGCTCCGAGTCGAAAATTGGATAACTCGAATTACGCGAATTTCCAGGGAACCGGAAGTTGAGGAGGGGGGCGGCGGATTAACGGCCGCCGCACCGACGACGACGCAAACGCGAACGATCGAGAATCGAAATTCCCCGCGAGTACAGACGCGCACGCTCCTCCCCGCCTAGAAAATGCATCGCGTCCCGCGAGCTCGGGCGATACGCGCGCACAGCCCTTCCCGAACGGCTCCGGCTACGGCGGCTCGTCGCGCTCCGAGGAGCGCGTCGCCACCTTGCAACCACGCACACACACCTGTACGCCTGACGTATATAATCGAGTGCGAACCTTTTTTCCGGGAAAGAGAGAGGGGGTGAACGGGGGGGGGGGAACGACGGACGGAGGGGGCAATTCGTAAATGATGTATGAACAATAAGAATAAATAAAATAACATTAAATATAACGACATTAACAATTATACTAATTATTAATTAATGGATAAAAGAATTGTATAAATACCGATGTACTCGCAGTCTATGTTTATATACGTGGTTTATATTACCGACACTTAAAATTAAAGGAATCGCCAGTACACACACATATATATATATATATAAAGGAAAAAAAAACGATACAGCACGACGAGCAATGGATGTGTAGTTTGATAAGTAGAGTATTTATAGCCATCGAGTGTTTGCGGGGGGAGAAAGGCCAAAAAAAATAAATATAAATATCCATATACGAGCAGAGTGCATGCACGAGGCGTGCATTAGGTAAATTTTTTAAAAATTCGTCGAAGCGCGAGCCGGCGAGCGAGTCCGCGCCGCCTCGAGGATGATTCTTCTCAAAGGCGACGGCCGCGCATTCCACCTGCACGCGACGCATCGGTGCACGGGAGACGGATCGCCGCGCGAACAAAGGGAATGAGAAGCGCGCGGTGTCCTCCGCGCCCGATGCGTACGGAGGAGGAGCAGCCTGCTGCTCGCGAGGGGGGGGGGGAGAGACGCCGATGGCCGGAGCGCTAAACTGTCGTTATATAAAGCAGAAAAGGAATGGAAAAAAAAAACTTATATACAAATCGCTCGTTGCGATATCTGTCAGAAACATAATATAAATGTAAAACAATTTATATAGCAGAAAACCACACGAGTCGTACTATTTATACACGAGAATGCGTTTTTACGAAAAAAAAAAAAAAAAAATATTAATAATAATATTATATTGTAATGATAATGTATCGGCGAATGAGAAGACGAGGTACGTGTTACGCGCATATGCGAGAACAAAAAAAGTCTTTATTAAGAGCCAGCGCAAAAACCGTTATTGTTGCCGCCTTTTTCTTTTTCTTATTTTTTTTTTTTTTTTCGTTCCTTCGTCGCGCGCTTTCTTTCCACTTTATTTCGTTTCGCGGGGCTTTTCTTTTCCTCTCGCGGATAACGAGCGGCGCCGTATATATATAAATACAGGCAGCGGAGCGAGCGCGGAGAGTCGCATAACTACATTGTGCGGCTCTGCCAGGCGCGCTTTTCCCCCTTTTTTTTTATCCACAAAATGTCGGGGGCTTGACTCTCTCTCTCTCTCCTCTCGCGAGAGGAGAGAGAGAGAGGGAGGAAGGCGCGGAAAAAGAGCGGAGCAGAAGGCGAGATATCGCGATGTACGCGCGGCATCACTTTGCTTCGCGGAAGTATGCGCCGCGGGGGAGGAGGAGGAGAAGCTGCCCGGGAAAATAATTTGCGCAGCTCCGTGTTTATTCGTTGCTCACTGTCGGAGGCTTTGGTATTTAGTCGCGAGAGAGAGAGAGAGAGAGGCGAACGATGTACGCGATATTCGGTGTCTTGGAATTCTTGCGTTTCCACATTCGACGACAAACCACATACCTTCAGACTAATCATTGTATTTGATATTTCGCACGAAGTCGTGCTGTGTGGTATTTCAGTATTTTTACAGGACTCTTGTACGATGTATATTTGTATTTGAATTTTAAACGATACACTCTTGGACTGTAATTTATGTGTTCGAAATTTCGGACAGCGGGGTCGAGGGAGGAACGTGGAGTTCCGAGTGTGAGAGAGTGAAAGAGAGAGAGAGAGCCAAACAAAATTGTCAAAGATCAATTTTATTTCACGTGTATTTAACGTTACTTACTTACTGCGGTATACACTGTGTTTGTTTTCATATCGTTTTTTGTATACGACTGATCGATCATAATCGACCTTCCCCAAAAGGGCGGCGAACGCATTTTGTATAAATCTGGTAAGAGAACAAAAAAAGTATTGTAAAGTGTCCCGGCTGCGCATCCACCCAAACGTCCTACTTGCACGCTCGGGCCTCGATTCGCTTGACGACGTTCGCGAAAATGGCTCGAGGGAGGTGGCGGGAATCTGCAGCCGCCGGAAGGTTTGCGTGGCTGCGCCGCGTCGGGGATCATTGTTTTACCAAAGAGAGAAAGATTTCATGTTATATGCAATTATCGACATTATACTGCGGTGCGGTTGTTTTCTCGAATAGAATCTAATTTTACGAATTAAGAGGTCCTCTGTATGAAAAAAAAAAAAAAAACACAAACAAACAATTTCGGATAAGCGTGTTATAATTATATCTATAGGCACATTATGTATAAAAAAAAATACACGCCATATTTCGATTTGAATAAATACATTGTGAAAGAGATACGAGGGAAGCTATGGAGCTACACGAGAGAATAAGGAAGTGGCAGATTTCGTTCTCTTATCGACTGCGACGTATACGTAAAGCGATTGATTTCGGCCGATGACTCGGAGGTGGATGTCGAGGATAAAAAAGAGGAGGAAGCCGAGGGAGAGAGAGAAAGAGAAAGAGAGAGAGAGAGAGAGAGAGAGGAAGTCCCTCGAACGTCAAAGATTTTATCGTCTCGAGTCGCGCGCGCCTTCTGCGCTTA
>JAWWEM010000044.1:23026609-23096719 GCA_035582935.1 Ormyrus thymus | reverse complement strand
GAGAGAGAGAGAGAGAGAGAGAGAGGGATACCACCCAGAGAGGGTCGTCGTGCGGGCCGGCACGTTACGGCCGTCAATTTTTGGTGGCTGCGCGGCCCACATATGCCCCCGCGGTACTCTCTTCTCTCCCGCGCGCTCCATCGGGCGCTTAAAGGCGCCGCTCTGCCGGGGTCCGCGGCAGTAGGTACGGACAACACACGTACGTATATCTATATACGTATATATACAGGCTATATACAGTCGGGATGAGTTTTTCTGGAAGAATGCGCGGCACGTTGGCGCACACCGTTCCCTCTCCCCTCTGTCCTCGGCGTATAAAAGAGCTCCGGAGAGCGAGAGAGAGAGAGAGAGAGAGAGAGAGAGAGAGAGCGAGCGAGTATTATGGGAGATAGCGAAGGTACTCGCGTATGTATGTGCCCCCCGCGTATGCATGTGAGCGAGAGGAGCGAGAGGAGGGGGGCCCGGTTACGGGGGAGTATGGGTTACAGGAGCGTGAGAGTGTTGTTGCAGAGGCCGAGAGGTCAGCGGATCACCCGGAACTCGCGCTTAGGACTCGCTCTCTCGCAGCGCTCGCTCGCTCGGACGGCCCGGGGTTCCAATGCTGTATACTCTCTCGCTCGCTCTCTCTCTCTCTCTCTCTCTCTCTCGCTCTCCTCCTCGCTCTCTTGCTCCGAGCGGTTAACTTTGCCTCCCTCGCGACCGACCGCCGGCGCGCTTATATATATATACGACGCTCTCGCTCCGCCGCTCTTCTTCTTCTTCTTCTTACGTCTTACCTTCCTTAGAGGCGAGCTCTTCTCTCGTACCTTATGCCTTTTATCTTAACTCTTTCTTTCTCTCTCTCTCTCTCTCTCGCTCGCGCCCGCGCTCTTGGGAAGACGAGCGAGAGAGAAAGAGAGAGAGAGAGACAACGAGAGGACGGCTTTTTTTTTCGAGTGCTCAGGCTTTTCTGTACCTCATCGAGCTTATAAACAATGACCGCCTAAGTAGTGGACGCGAGCGGAGCGCTTGCAGTTAAGCCTGCGGACTTTAAGTTTGGGACCCTAAGAGAGAATTGTCTTTCGCTCGATAGGCAACGACGGTCGCGGGATCGAGATCTGCTCTCCGACTGCAAATGCAGTCGGAAGACATTCGCAGAATTTCTTGATTTCGGCCTTTGAAAAATTTAACAGAGGCGTCGGTTTGAAAAAAAAAGAAAAGTAAAACAATTGTTCTCGCAACGACGGCGTAAACTTTCATTTCGAAAAGGAAACGCGTTTACAACCGCTCGGCGAGTTACGGGGCATTTGAAGCCTTTATTTTTGATCAGCTCGAAAAACAAATAGCTCCTCGCGTCTGAGAGCCTATATATCCCGAGTAAGCGGAGCGTGCGAAAAGCGACCAAAGGAGGAGGATGAGAGGTCATTCCGCGGGGAGTTGCTCGCTCGGGCGCGCGTATATTTGTACAGCGCGAAGAGTTATTTTGAGGGATATTTCTGAATTTTATGCAGCCGCGATGAGGTTTCATTAATTGCACATAATCGCGCCTTAAGGCTGCGAACCAATGAAGACTATCATTACGTCTGATGACTGCCGCGCAACCGAGGAATCTATATTTATATAAGAATTTGTTCGCTAAATTTGTAATCGCTCGACGGCGCAAATAAACGAGTATTGTTCATTTGAATTTAATAAGAAGGCAAGAAGATTCGCTTTGAGAATTAAAATTTTATTGTTTAAAGTTTCTAAAAGATTATGAATAATGTATAAAATTTTAATTAAATTCGCCAATATTTACTTCTTTTTTTAACCAATTTAGAATTTCTTAATGGCATTGTTCGAAGGTGCACGCGAAGAAAGGAATCTTTTAATTCAAACAACACATAATCGGAACAAACGAAATTCTACCTGCCCGCGATAAGACCAGAGCTATTCTACATTGTTTGAACTGAGCTCCTTCGCTAAAGCATCATTTTAGTTATAAAAATGTATTGAAAAAATTATAAAGCACGATTCGAAAAAAATATTATGCGGAGCGTACAATTTGCACCAAACAAGCCGTAAAGTACTTGGAGTAGGTAGCTTTTATTTTGCGCTGAATGCATTTGCAAAAGAGTTCTCGTTTAATCCTTTCTTTCAATGCCTCTTTCTTCCAAGAAAATGAATTGTTTATTAAAGTTTTCATTTTTTTTTAAGACGTTTCAGTTGTTTTTCTAACAAATTACACTTTTGACGGCTTGCGTAATTCTACTTCACAACCACTTGTGGACCACCTGCTTGTAAACGGTCACCCATCTTCTTTTCACGGCTTTCAATCACAAGAATTTTTCACTTAAAATCCAAAACTAAACTTCGTAGCGACGAAAAATGAATAATTATTTACTAATAATCCTTTCGGTCGAACGCCACCGCAGCAGAATGGCAGAGCAAGTTTTTTTTTACCTCCCGTTTGCTCGAAGTTATTTAACCAGGAAAACAACAAAAGGAGACATTGATAAATACTCCTAGAATTCTAGTGAGTATTACCAAGAGAATTGAGAAACCGGACGGCGACTCGGGCATTACTTGAATAGGCTGCGAAAACTCACTTAACTGCTCTTAGACACTTACAAAGGCTTTACAGCTCATCTGAGGACTATGGATACTTTTTACGCGGTGCTTCGCCCTGAGGGATTTGTGCTTTTCGTTAATTGTTTAATTAGGAAATATTGATCCGTTTATTTTTTATTATCGTAAATTAATCCAGATTAGTCAAAAGCAAAAGGAATAATTGATCGACCAATTAATATTTTACCTTTGGTACCAACGGCTCTAAATGCAATGATGCTAAAATTGTCAATTTTAACGTGCTGAATATTAAAAGTTTAAGAATTTTAAAAAAATTTTTGAAATACGAGTAATCGTACTAGAAATGTAAATATTTTTATTTTTACTGCATATTTACTCATTTATAGAGGGATGTACATGCACCGTTTTTGCAGACAGAAAAAAAATGCGCATAACGAAAAGCTTAAATTAATCAAAAAATATTTTTAAATAAACCGCGCAGAGAATTTTTTTAATGCATAAAAAATATAGTATCAATATTAATTGAAAGGTAAAGGTATTCATCTCACTTTAAAGCGCATAAAATATTGGAATAGTGTTTGCTGATTCCACATAAATCCTACGGCTTAACTAGAACTATCACTCGGGTACTATAAATTAGACACAGGCAAAAAAATATTTAGTAAATTATACCCTTCGCTGCAGAGAACTGGATAGCGAAAGCCATTTTTATTGCAATTGTTTGAAAAGATGCAGTTAATTGGCTTGAAATTTATGGGAAATCTTAGTCACGTACATTTTGAGCGAGAAATCCAACATTTCGAAACTGTACATCAGAGCTTTCGGCTGCGTCGCGTACAAATAAAAATAGCGCTAGATTAACGAGTAAAAACTTCTTTCCCAACGATAGAGAGACATTTAAATCGCTAAAAATTCAAATTGCACTATCTCGACTCTCGCAACATGTGGGCGCCGGACGAAGAAAACGCGTCCACTAATCGGCGCACACACACTCCGGCCGCATGCGAAATTCGGAGATTGCACAAAGCGCGCGTAACAGAGAACAAGCTCGGAAGCTACTCACCGTGCTGGAAGTAATTGGCCTTCCTGAGGAAGACGCAGACGAGGGCCATCAGCTGCAGCTGGGACAGTCGCTGCCTCGTGGATGCCGGGAGCGGCAGGAGGTCGCGCAGGTTCGCGATCTCGGCGTTTATCAGGTCCCTTCGCAATTTGCTCGCACCTTTCGTGGACTTGCTCGGGTCTATCCTTCAAGGGCACACGCGTCCTTCGTTTAAACATGTGCTACTCGCACGTGCGCGCGCGCGGCTGCGTGCGTGCGCACTCGAAACTGTGCGAGCCGGCCGTCGCCGCCGCCGCCGCCGAGCGCGCGGAACCTCCCCCTTCTCGCCGATTTTTCGCCGCCCAATTTCGAGAGCTTCGCCCCGCTCGCTCGCCCGCTCCTCGGGGCTGCGTCGTTCGCGTACAATTCGCGGTCGTTCCGAGGGAGTCGGGAAAGACTTGATAATCGAGTAAGAGCGAGCTAAGCCGATTTACCGAGCGGCGGGAAGGAATTCCAGCCGCAAGTGGCGGAGCCGCGATGCGACGATTGAAAAAGCAAGCTGCTGCAGCGAGGCGACGATCGCACAAAGTGCTGCGGTGCACAAAGCGAGCCACGGGAACTGCTCTCCCGGACACTCGATTCGAATCGCGGGGCGAACGGCGCGAAGCTCTCCCTCGCTCTCTCGGCGCACAAAAGTCACACTGGTCACTGGTCACACTGCTCCGTCCGGGGGGGCGGGAGTCGGGCGAAAAATCGACGAAAGCGCGGGGAGTTTCGGCGGTCGCCGATCGAGGGGGGGCTCTCCCGGCCCGCGGGGGCACTTACCGATTGAACATATTTCGCCGGCCCGCAGCAGTCAGCTATGGCGGGGATGGGCAACATTAGCGGCTGATGAGTGAGCGACTTGAGGGCCGCGCTTTGAGCAGCGGTACATCCGGGTCGGGGCTGCGCAGGTTCTCGCGAAACTGCGGCTGCAATCTAACATCCGGGTCATAACGCGCTACTACACTGAACACGTGGGTTACCCGCCAACGGAGCTTGCTCCTTCGTACCTCCTCCTCCTCCTCTCTCTCTCTCGCTCTCTCTCTCTCTCTCTCTCCTTCTTCCACCTCCTCCTCCTGCTTCGCTAGAGCTGCCGCCGAAGCCGCCGAAGCCGCCGCCGCCGCCGCCGCCGCAGCCGCTGGGCTCTCTCTCCCTCTCTTTCTCTCTCTCTCTCTCTCTCTCTACGAAGCCTATCCTACCGGGCTCTTTTTTATCTTTCACCCTTTCTCACGGGCTTTCTTTCCACGTTATCGGTCCTCTTTCCCTCGTTAGTATTCTCTCGACCGATTGAAACGTTACCCTCAAACGGAAGTTCATTTGCATCGGCGAGCCCTCTCGGACGAGGCTCTCTCCCTGCTTTTTTCTCGCTCGCTCTCTCTCTCTCTCTCTCTTTGCTAGGCTATTTTCTCTCTCTCTCTCTCTCTTAAAATCTCGGCTCTTCCCTTTGTTTACCTCCATTCGTTCCTCTATTACTCCCCTGCCCCTCTTTATTCTTTCTCCCTCTCCTTTGCATGTCTCCTCCCGTGTCTCTTTCCCTCTCTTTCAGCATCATCTTCCTCCTCTGCCCGCGAGAAGGAGAGGGAAACAATTCGCCCGTCTCTTTCTTACACCCTTTACCTACCGCATTCCCTTGGTCCACCCCCGCTCTCCCTCTCCCTCTCTCTCTCTCTCTCTCTCTCTCGCTGGTTCCGTTCGTTTTTTCTTCGGCCGAGGAGCCGCTTTCTACACGCCACGGAGAGTTTTTCCCACTCTCTCTTTCTCTCTCGCTGCCTGGCTGCCCGAGCTGCTTGCATAGCTGCGGCGGCGGCGGTGCAGCCTTACTCGCTCCGCAGTGGGCCCGAGGTGCAACGCGCGGGTCAGATGGGTTCCCTCTTTCTTCTATCCGTCCGCGGCCCTACTAGATATAGCTATTACACACTTGGGGCCTTTTTTCTCCTCCTCTGAAATATATTGCCCTTTTTACGCTTTTTTTTCTCTCTAGCCGCTCGCTCGATGCTTTCTTTGTGGATATTGCCATTCGGATGTGTACGTGCATCGGGCTCTTTCTTCTGACTTTATCTATCTGTTTATCTTGTCTTGTTTCTCTCTGAATTTTTACTTCTCGCTTCTCTCTGCCTCGCTTGTCTTGTCTTTATCTACTCCGCCCTTTCTGAAAGATCGTTTAGCTTTTAATATATCATGCTTTTATTTATATTTTCCTATGGGTACAGATTTTTCCCTTTTTGCCGCGGCCTTATATGGCATGAAATTCTCGAATGTAATAACGGAAAGCTTTTTTTCTCTATTTTATTAAAGTTCCTACTCAGAAAATTTACTTTAAATATGAGGCACAATAATTTATTAAAATTTTCATAATTTTTCATGAGTTTGTAAACAACTAGTGAAGCTTTCATATAGAATAAACTTAGTAATAATTTTAAAGTGGTAATTCCATCTTTTATCAACACTACGGTTCTTTAATGGATTTTGAATTACCCGTAATAGCATAATCAGTAATTTAAACACGTAAACTAAATTTCTGACACTTATATTAAATTAAATAAAAAATTCAAACGAAATACAAAAAATATTGAAAATTTGCCAAAGCAGCAGAATTATTAATTAAAAATTGATTATCATCAACCAGCAAGCAATTGATTAATGCTTTTTAGCTTCGTCCCATTATATTGTTCCACTCTTCCCCGCCAGCAACTTTATAAAGTCAACAATTAATTTTCAGCCAGCTCCAGAGTGCAGAACGAAAATACGAGGCAAAAAAGCCCAACTCGAACGATAAAAGTAATTATTCAGCAAGAGGAAAGAAAGAAAAAGAAAAAAAAAGAAAAAAGAAAGCGCGCGCATTCGATTGGCGAGGGGTCATTAGAGGGCCCGGAGAGTCGCGCTGCAAAACTGTTAGCTAAAACAGCTTGTCGAACGATCGGCGGGGCATTCGTTGACCCCGCTCGCGCTCCTTTTTTCAAAGCCTCCTCGGAGCGTTCAACTCGACATTTCGGAAGCCGCATTTTTCCGCCTTATCTCGTACCCGTCGATTCCTCTCCTCCCCCTCCTCCCGCACACATGCATCCCGCACACATGTGTCTACAAGCGAGCGCACCTAGGCTCCCTCTCTCTCTCTCTCTCTCTCTCGCTCTCCTCTCCGGAGAGATACATCCTTTGGGGGCCCTCTTTTTCCCTCTTCTCTCGGCGGCGGCGGCGGCGGCGCGACGGCGACGACGGCGGATCGCGCGCGCGATTATCGCCGGTGTTTACGCGCCCGAGCTCTCTCTCTCTCTCTCTCTCTCTCCTTGGAGCGGCTCTGTACCCCCCCCCCCTCCCCCACCCCGCATTAAACATCCTCCTGCGCGATGGATTCGCGGCCATTCTCACAGAGCGCGAACGTTGCCCATAGGGACGAGCGGAGCGCCGAGAAGAAAAAAGGGATACCCCTTTCGAGTTGTCTGGCGCGCGCGCGCGCTCGGCTATCTTCGATTCCGCGTCTTCCTCCTCTTCTTCTTTGGGCTTCCTACTTTTTTTATTTCGACTTTGCTTTCCTTCTCGCTTATCTCCCCGCCGGGGCGATTCTTTTTTTTTGGGGGGGGGGCTTTTTTTCTTTTTTTTGTTTTCGGGAAGACCGCCAGGCCGAGGGAGGCTGCTCGGGAGATAGAGTTTTAAAAATGGGACTTTGTTCGAGAGGTGTGCATATCGGTGATGTACGATTCTGCTTCGATAGCTTTGATGTATGGATCGAGGAAAGTTTCTCGGGGTGGCTCGGCTCTCTTTTCTTTCTTCTTCCTGTTTCGTTTATCGATTCTCAGCGGATGCATTATATTGACAGTGATCGTTGGAAACGAACGTCTAACTGAAGTAAAGCTGTTCAGAAATTGTAGGGATTTACTTGTATTAGAGAAAATATCTACCATCGTATCGTATTGGAAATTTTCTGAAGCTTTAAAGAAGTAACTTTTTAATAAAGTTATATAAAGCTGGCGTCGTAGCTTTCAAACTTTTCCTGATTTATTTTGTTTTCGTGCATTTCAACATCTTAATGCCATAACTTTATATCAAAAATACGAGGAGAAACTCTTCTCTTGTTGAAAAATAATAGCGGAGAAAATGTTATTGAAATACAGTAGCGAACCGTGCAACTGATGTTTGCGAAGTGACACAAGAAACAACGAAATACGTCAGTCGTTAGGTTTACAATTAAATTAAACTTTTTATTTATTCCCAGTTGCGGTTGTAAAACAGTGCGATATCGCCCTCTGCGATGTTTTAACCGCGAATTTTTCGACTGCCGAGCAACTCCGCCAGCTCGACTCTGGAAAACACCGTCGAGTACAATACAGCGCTATTACACACGTATCTCGAACGACAATGGCAAGAGAGCAGGCTCGAGAATCGCTAATTGAAGCGGCAACGTGAATTTTCGCGATTTTTTTCTTCCTATAGGCCGCGCATACGAAAACGTTCTCTTAATACCCCCGCGGAACTCTCCCCCTTTCATGCCCCAGAGATTAAGAGCTCGAGCTGCGCTATCAGTATCAAACTTTCCGATATAAACACAGATCAAGCAAATTACAGTCCGCGCCTCATAATGCCGCGGCGCCCCCCTATGAGAACGAAGAGAAGAAGAGCGAAGAGGAGCTGCATGCGGCGGCGGCGGCGGCGGCGCATATTGCACATCTCATCGTTTGGGTGTGCGGTGCAGCGCGCGGATACGGAGAGAGAGAGAGAGAGAGAGAGAGAGAGAGAGAGAGAGAGAGAGAGAGAGAGAGAGAGAGAAACACCCCGAAAGCCAGCAATAATAAAAATCCGTAATCCAGCTGCGCAGCAATGCGCGTAAACACACGGTGCACCGCTAACTCTCTAGCTGCGCATATACCCTTGAGACACAGGGAAAATTCTCAAAGCCCAGGCTGAGAAAAGCCCGCCGGCTCGCCACGGAGGATCGCGCGCGCGCAAGAGAGAAAGAGCGAGAGAGAGAGAGAGAGAGAGAGAGACCGGATGCGAGATAATCTATAATCTAAACCACGATCTAAGCGAAAAAAGGGCCGCCATTAAAAGCGCGGTAGCCCCCCTCGATCGACAAAGAGCGACTCGCGCTCTGCCTCCTGCAAAACACGAGAAAGGGAATCGAGCGCGGAGGAGCCTTTTAACGCTCGCCGCAAACCTCTCCGGCGCCGTTTTACCAGGCTCCGTGTCTCCGCGCGGCGGCTAACTTTTCGGCATTGCGAGCCGCGAGCCTCGCGCGCCGAGGCTTTGTATTATGTACATCCGAGACCGGACGGGGAAATCGACTTTTCGAAGGAAACGCCGGGGGGGAGGAACTAAGTTTTGCCAGACTTCGATTCGATTTTCGCATTGTTACGACGTTGCCGAGTCTATTGTAAAGAGATGACGATAAGTTTTCTTGTTTGAGTAATTGCCCGACGGGGGCTGTAAAGTGTGAGCAGCGTTTCAATCTCTTTGTAATTGGGCTGCAATTTGGCGCCATTCAAGAGGAATCCGTTATTATTTTACGGGCAGAAATGAAACGATGAATGCAAAGAGTCGTATAGCTAAACGTGGAATTGTTTCGGACAGTATTATTAGTTTGTCTTGCTTTATTCTAAATAAACGAGATATTTTTGCATACAAGTTTTTAATTGGTAGAAAACTGAAGTAGAAATTTTCTGTTAAAATACACTTGCATTAAATAATCTTACTTATTTGATTATAATATTGTAAAATGGTTTTATATTTACTTTAGTTAGCACCTTGAAATTTTTTTCAAGTATAGGTTACTTGATTTTTAAAAACATTATTCAGACATTTACACCTTCAATTCATTTATTATGTAGGTGCTGCAAAAAGAACTTGTTTTCAAATTCGAACATCTATACTTCATCAGATAAGTTATTGCAGTAAAAATAAAAAAATATAAGAAAACTTATAATAGTTAATAATGTCTTACCAAGTTCGGTATCATCTACTTATAAATCTATAAATGGAGCATATGTGATCTATTTCAGAATTTTTTTAATCTTCTCGCATTTTTTTTATTTTATTACTATAAGTATATATTAGTTGTTTAAAATTATACTGCAATTTATAATATTTAAATAAAAATGTAAATAAAAATAAAAACAAAAATTTATTCAATAACAAGATATGTTTATTTAACATAGAATCAATTTCTTTTTAATTTAATTACGATATTAATTCGATTTTATACATTTATTTTTATAAATAAATTAATTTGAAAATAAAGAATCTGTTTTACTTAATCGGTAAAATAAATAAGTAGACATATATGTACGTAACGTGTGTAAACGTAGTGTTTAAACTCGACTTGCAAGTGATGGTTGCAATCTTGCAATGTGTACGTGCATGCCTGTGTGTGTAGATACATTATAACCTAGAAATTTGCGCAGCTGATGAAAACAGTTCTTTGCTCGAGATGCAGCAGTGATGTAGATTGTAAATAAATAGAATAAAAAATGGAAATAAATCCCCTAAGCATCATTCTCGTGAAGAGTGACAGTAAAGGTGATAGGATGCTATTTCGTTATCCACATGCAACAAATCATCAACGAGATTCAAATCAATGTATGAAAAGAAAAAATCCTTATTCTATGATTATTGCAGAAGATTCACTGCAGGTAATTCTTTTTAAATTAATGATTATCAAATACTTAATGTAAGCTTTCAATTTATTATGTAAGGCTATACCATTTCCAAATCAAAGTAATGGCAATCTCACTGGACTATCGGATGAAGTTTTATCAACATTGTTTGCTGTAAAACCAGAGTTGTGTGAGCTTAAATTTGAGTTAAAAGTTAATGAAGTAAGATTTGTAGGCCATCCAACATTACTTCCATCAAGAGGACCAAAAGAAGTGAATTCTTCCATGTTATTTAATGTAGTTTTTGCTCTGCAAGCTCAAGCTAGTCATTCTGTGGTAAAATGTTATTACGATTTAAGCAAAAGGTATGTTAACCTAATTATTTTAGTTACACATTGATTTATAAGCATATTTTTATAGATTAGGAATTGCTTTAAGACACGAAGAAAGAAGATGTGGTTTCCTGCTAGATGAAATTAAATTAATGGTTTCAACTCATGATGAAGTTGCAGCCAGGTACATAAATTTATATTTATTATTTTATTATTTAAAGAATTTATAAATTAATTTTATAATTCTCTCTTATTTATTTATTTAATTTAAAATTAACTAATTAAATTGGAATTTTAGGTCAGAGGAAGAAAGTGAATCTGACGAATCACCTTATGAAATAATTTTGCAGAAGAGTTCTCTTGCTCGAGATTTAAAATCAATTTTTAATAGCTTGAGTACTTCAGGAATTATAAATATAATGATTAATAAGTGGATTCAAGTAAGCTTTTGCTTACCACAAAAAGTACACCAAACTCATAAGAAAGGATATGTAGTAGATCCAGAGATTATTGATAGATGTTTAGATAGTTTAAGGCCATACCATGGTTTGTTACTTTTAACTGAACCAGTAGATTTATTGGATTCTTTACCAACAGATCATTCACCAGCATTGCGTCGACTGATACAAATGTATAATCCACTCAAAAGCTTGCAAACATTAGCTGCAGACTCTGATCTAACTTTAGCTCAAGTTTTTCAATTGACTGGACATTTGGTCTATTGGGCCAAAGCAACTATAATATATCCATTATGTGAAAGCAATGTTTATGTTGTTTCACCAGATGCAGTATTAACAAATCGTATGCTAGAAGCTTTCTCTGAACAGTTTCCAGGAATGTGTCTTTTACAGGTATTTTACCTGAAACTATAAGTACTTTAAAAATCATTCCAATGAATTTTTATTTATTGTTAACTTACTAGGTTATAAGTGAATTTTCTTTACCAACTTCTATAAGTCAAAAACTAAATCCTCTTAGTCAACCTCAACAACAAACACAATTAGTTAAAATCATAATTTGGCTTTTAAAGAATCACTTATTACTACAATTACATACATATGTTCAGTATATGCCTGCAGTTCATGGGCGTTTGTCCATTGTAAGTATTTAATTTGTTTAAAATTACTTTTGTGAAATGGACTTCCTTTTTCAAATCTTAAATTAAATACAATTTTATGTTTATTTTGTGTTTTCTTAACTTTTATATTAAAAATATTTCATTTAAAGCAAAAGGTTGAAGATACAGTTGATGGTTCCAACTCAATAGATGAATTAGCAGATGATGTTAGTGTCAGTACTGCATTGGAAGATAGCACATGGAGCTTAAGCGATGCATCTAAGGGAACAAACGATTCTAAAGCAGATATTTCTTTAGATAAGTCAGGAGATTTATATTCTTATGAATCTGATGGTTATCCATCATCAGATGATGTCATTTTACTTGAAAGGCTTTGTAGAATGGGATATTTTAAAGGTGGACATCATTTAGAAGAAATAATGTATTTGGAAAATATTCGCAGATCTCAATTGTTACAGATATTGGATAAATTTAGAGATGTGTTGATCACATGTGAAAGTGAAGATCCAGCAATGGCTCTTTTTTACTCTCAGCTTAGTTCTCGATAGAGAATGTAAAAAATATTTTCTATTTATTGAAAATTGTAAATATCAACTTTATTGTTATAGTTTTTAATATTTTTATACTTTACTTGAAACTGAATAATATAAGATATCAGATTTGTAATATCAGATAAATAAATAATTTTTTAAAGAATTTATGAAAAAAAATTAAATTTCAAAGAGTTAATATTAACAATTACACAGAACAGCAAAAAATTAAGTTTTTGAGTAGAGTAAATTATATAATTTAAAAGTTAATTTTTTGATGATACTAATTACAGAACTTAAGGACTTAATTAATTGAATTTTCAGCAAATAGTATTTTTTTAAACTATTTTAGTTTACTATTTTTTTTATTATTTTTTTTAATACTATTCACTGCAAATTCATTTAATAATTTAAATGTAACAACATTTTTCATCTATGACAAAATTATACAACAATATTCTGTATATTATCCTTGACTTAAAAATCAATATATGATGTTAATTATAAAATGACTATGTTCTAAATTTAATCATTGTAAAAAACACATGTGTTTTATACATTAAAACTAGTTTATAAATCAGAGAATTGAAAAAATTTTTGAATAAGAAATTTTAATATAAAAATTAAATTAGTAAAAAATATATTTTCAAAAATGCGGTTATTGCAATTAAAATATTTCGAATTTTGAATTCGTATCCTTAAAGTATCCAAAACGAAAAAATTCTAAGAAATTTATCGATTTAATAAGAAAAAAGTCAACCAATCATTAATTCATTCTCCATTCGATAAGCTGCACAATTTAGGATGAAATAACGTAACGAAATATACTCTTGTCAAGTAGGATTCAATTGAGAGAAACAATCGGCGATGCGCAGTGCGCATGCGCAACAAGAATTCGAAAAATGGCGATCGGCGTCGTCGAAAGTTCACGGCGGTAAAGCTTAGCGCGCACGAGAAAGAGATAGAAAGCAAAAGCCAGGACACGACGGTTCACGTGTAAAGCAAACAAGGACGGAGCTAAGCCTGCAAAACGAACAAGTAAGAGCGAAAGCGAATCGTACTTCGCGTACATAGAGCGAGAGTGCACACGGCGGCAGTGCAAAAAACGCCGAAACCAGAGCAAAAGGAACGAGCGCGGGTGGACGGCGGAACGTGTCGAATCGAAACGCAGGCTCTCAAAGCAGTTTGTACATGCGAAACTGCCGCCGTCGTTGTGTGGACCGACGCCATCTAACGTCTGGCATTCCTGGTTTTCTCTCCCCTTCGCCGAACGTTAATCTCTCCGATTTTTGCTTCTTTTCTCGAAAGCGTTAATTTTGAGCGAACGCGTTAGGCTGCATAATTGCTTCGACATAGAATAGCCGAGAATCTGCACCTCTTCGGTACGTAATCTCCGAACAAGAGAGAGAAAGAGAGAGCGCGAGAGAGAGGGAAAAAGAGCGGCGTCGCTTGCCTTCCTTCGCAGGAGAGCAAGAGCGAGAGAGGGAGTAAGTGTTGATTAGTGTATGCGTTTGTTGATTCGTCATCGGCGACAATAGAGGAACGTCCACCGAGGAGCGCGTCGGCTTTGCGTTCCCTCTTGGAAGAGACAGACAGTAGATCAGCTTCGCTGCGAGAGTCGAGACAAGTGCTCGCTCGAGCGCCCCCAGTGCAACAAAGACAGCCAGAGGAAGCAGCAACACCAGAGGGACCGCAGTTGCTCGCGCGCGCTTGTAGAGAGCAGTCGTTTATACGAGGACACGCACACAAGTAAACACGCGGCCGATGTTATGTCGAAGGCGCGCCGCTCGCTACACTAGCCGCTGTTACTGCCCCCTCGCATCTCAGCCGTTCGTCGAAACGCCGTCGCTGCACTTTGCGTGTGACCGAGTGCCGAAAATGGTTTGATGCGGCCCGCGAGGTGATAGTGTAAGGAGCTGCTGATCTCCCAGTTCCACACGATTCTTCTGCCGAGATCCATACACGCAGCGAACGCGTGCGAGGCGTACGTAACGAAGCAACCTAGGTGAGTTTTGCACATACGCATACAGCTAATAACCATGCTAAGTGGGCACCGCATAGGCGAGAAGCCGCGTACATATTGCGCCGCTTCGAGCGAAACTCGTCCGAGACTAGGATGAGCCGCTGCGGGACGTACGCGGGGGGTATGTAGAACAGCGTAGGAGTGCTTGCAAAGATAAAAAGAGAGTGAAGGCGCGGGAACGAAGGAAGACAGAGAAAGAGAGCCGAGAGCGCGCGGCAACCGCGGCGGCGGTCGCGGTAATTCTTACCCGCGCCAGAGAGAGAGAGAGAGAAAGAAGCAGCCTGCGTCTATCGCCTCCTGTAATCGCAGGCAGTTCTTATTCTATTATGCGCGAGTACATTAATCTGCAATGGAACATTCGCGAGGACTTCGGGGTCCGCATCACTTTCTCTTGCGCACCCGTAGTTTCGTAGTTTCGTCTTGGCGCGAACGAAGGTGAAGCCGGAGGGAGAGAGCGGGCTCGAAGGGAACGCATCTGTGTTGGTACGTACGTATGTATAATGCACACTCCCGCGCTCTCATACTTGTACGCTTGCCTCGGCATTTTTCGTTCTCTCTTTCTCTCTCGTTCTCTTCCGCGCGATAGAACTCGACCGCGAGAGAGCGAGCGAGTTGACGCTACATCTACACATGCGTGCAGATCCGACTCCTGTGCAACGCTTTCCTCGCGCAGTCGGAAAAATTTGATTCGTGTTTATGTTTACCGAGAAGCCCTCCCCCATAATTCTTCTGCCTCTCTTCCTCTCCCTGATCCGCGCGCCACCCTCGTAAATTGTCCCCTCCGTCTCTTGAATATGCCGCTTTGCCCCCTTGTCCTCCCTCTCCCTTTTGTACGTACACAGTCCGTATTCCTTTGCACTTGCGTCTCTTTCGCTCTGTCTCTTGGGTTATTCCCCTCCGGTACCCCCTCTCTCCCTCGCTCTTTCTCGCTCTACCCTTCGGTTTCTGTGCTCGCGTTTCGCGGCTGTATAGCCCCTTTCCGATTCCCTCGGACGATTTCGTTCGGTTTTCTCTCGCTCTCTCTCTCTCTCTGTCTCTCTCTCTCTCTCTCGCTCTCTCTCTCTCTCTCTCTCTGCCGCTTGCGTTCGTAGCCGCGCAAAAGCAGCTCGGGAGAGAACAGTCACGGCGATAACAGCAACCTCGACGGCGGGTTACATTACAGCCCTAGGGGCTTGCAATCGCCAAAACAGTGTGTCCCCGTCTCTCTCCTCTCAGTCGCTCTGTGTCCTCTCTCGTTCGCGCAATTGTACGTGTAGCTGAACACACGACATCTCCGTTGGCTGTTGTTGTACGTGAGCTGCTACGTGACGTCGACTACCGCCTGAGTGTTTCTGATGTATTTTATTTCTTTTTTTTCATTCTGCATGTTGAAAGAGGAGATATAGGAGTATCTGGAAATTTGAAAAAAGTGATAAGATCTTTGAGCTGAACTTGGTAGATTAAATAAAGTTTTTATTTGAAGAAGTAGTAAGTAAAAGTTTGTTCAAAGTATTGAAAGAGTAGTTTGGTATTGAGAATTTTATTATAAGGAATTTGTGCGTAGGCAGTTATTGAGATTTGGCTATTTACTCAATTACCAAGTGTTTAATTCAAACTAGACCTAGCTAGTTATGATTATAAGTGATGCTAAGATGTTCAAATCTTTTTATCTCAAAAATTTAAATAAAAATAAAACAGATTTTCAAAATTTTGAATTTCATTTAATGTGAACAAATGTGGATATGAATGTTCATGATTAGATTTAAAATTTGTATAAAGTATGTTCGAAATTAATCTAGTTTTATTTATTTCAGGTGCTTCATTGTTGTGGTAATTAATTGAGCAGGTGCTATTGAAGGAAGATTTTATCCAGAGAACAAGTCCTGAATGATCCTTACCTGAGGACTGTACTGAATTTTGGCTTTAAAAGGAGCCAAAATTATTCCTTGGTAGTATTAGGTCATGAGTGCACCTGCAATAAAATCTTCAATGCCTGGAGTAGGGACACCTACTGCATCCACTGGCCACACCATGTTGCCCATGAACATGGTAGCCCAGAAAGTAGTACCTCCAACTGATCAATCGAGTGGGGCTATGAAGCCTTTACAGGGCACTAATCTTAATTATGTGACCCTTCAACCAGCTGGACAAGCTCTCAGTCTGATCCAAGAACATCGAACACCTGCTTACCAGGCTCCTTTTCCAAATAACATTCCAACAGAACAGCAACCTCAACCACAATCCCAGCAGCAACAACCAGCTCCACCGCAGCAACCACAGCAGCCCTCACAATCTCCTCAAAAGGAAAGTGAGCAGTTGCAGCAGGAAGCTAGCAAACTTGTACAAAATGGCACAGAACAATCAAAGGTAACTTTTTTTTTAATAAAAAAATATTTTCAAAATTGATAACGTATTTATTTGTTGTTATTGACAACAGGTTTTGAAATTTTAATTGTAATTTTCAATATTTAGACTAAAATAAAAATTAAAAAGTATTTATCTAGAAAAAAATGTACTTTCAGAAAAAATTTCATCATTATTTCAATGACAATATTGCAAGTCTTGTGAATGAAAATATTTATGTAACTAAGGTCATTTATGTAAGAAAAGTATAAAGAAGTTTAAAAACGTAAACAAAAAAAAGAACGTATTTTTATTTCAGGTCGAAAAGGACAAGTCGGACACAGCGGTGCCAGCGCCGGCACCAGCGCCAACTACGCCTGCTCCTGTACCAACAGTAACTCCTGCAGCTCCGGTCCCTCCAGCAACCACAAATGCTACACCTACGTCTGCACCTACTGTTACGACTGTCGCACCCGCCCCCACGCCGACTCCAGCTCCTGCTCCAGCGGCAGCGCCGGCAATTTCGAGTAGTTCTGTTCCCGTTCCAGTTACTAGCAGTGTTATGAGTTTACCAGCACCAATCACTACTCCTGTTGCACCTGCAATACCAACGCCTGTAACAGCAGCACCGGCTCCTCCAGCAGAAAATGTTGCACCAGCAGCGACAAGTCCCTCTACGCCTAAACCAACTGTAGAGCAACCAGCAAAAGTAAATAACGTAGAAGCACCCATCCAAGAACGGCATCCAGAAACAGGGGAAGGGACGCAAAAGCCTAAGGAGGAATCTGCTCCAGCAAAGCAGGAACAACCAGGTTTGTAATTTTTTTATGATTGTATTTTTAGAATATTTTTTAATGCATAAATAACTCGAGTGTATGTTTTATTTTCTGTAATTGTTTGAAAAACATTTGTATATTTAACTGTATCCACAATTTATATCTTTAGTTGCAACACCTACAACTCCAACTAAGGTAGAGGAAAAGAAATCTATAACGAGTGGACCAAAAGAAGAAAGTACGGCGACACCAATACCTGCACCGACCGCTCCGTCGCCTCAAAAAGTAACGCAACCTCCTACACCACAAAAGTCTGAGGAGACTAGTAAAACTGAAATTCCTGTACAAAAATCACCCAAGGTAGCAAAATCAGAAAGTCCTGAAAAAACAGAGGCGAAAGAAGCCAAAACGCCAGTTTCTTCGCGTCCAGTTAAGAGGAAATCTAGAGAATTAAAAGAGGCGAAAGGTGCTGCCTCAGAGGGTGGTCCCAGGTCAAAACGAACCAGGGTACAAACAACGCCTTATCAGAGTCCATTACCCGAATATACAATGATGG
Source organism: Ormyrus thymus (assembly GCA_035582935.1). Taxonomy (NCBI): domain Eukaryota; kingdom Metazoa; phylum Arthropoda; class Insecta; order Hymenoptera; family Ormyridae; genus Ormyrus; species Ormyrus thymus. Next base: position 23,078,890 of record JAWWEM010000044.1, on the reverse strand, counting down.
TAAAGACTCTTGCAAAACCATCTCCTAAAGGAAATGATGATAAATTGATTGTCTTTTACAAGTGGGTATTCTTATTATTTATTTAAATAAATCCAATTTTTATTTTTCTAATTAATAATTTAAACTCTACTGAATGAATTGCCGTATTCTTTCAGAAACGAATTTTTAGCTGTACGAAATATGGAAGGAAGTTTTTATGTATGTCAAGCTATGCAGAATATATACAAATCTAGCAAACGCATACGTATCAGATGGCTTTCTCAAGAAAAAACTAATGGCGAAATATATTCTCCCGACTTTTACGATTTCACAGGTAAACTGAAATAAATTTAAAAATATAAATAAAAGCAACTTTAATAACAAATTTTAAATTTTGAATTCTAAAAATATGTATTTTTTCAGATTTTGACTGTATATTAACTAACCTTAACTTAAATAAGGTTGAAAAAAATAAGTACCAACTAACAAAATACGAATTATTAAGAACTGAAAATATATTAAAAAGGGCAATTGATGTTGAAGCTGGATTGTCAGAAAAACCGAGGGTAACTGAAGAGCATCCTGATGGCTGTGAGTTTTTATTCATAATGAAATAGTTAATTTTTATTCGATTAAAAAAATATTTAGTAAAGTTATTAATGAAAATTCATATCCTTTTAGTGGATTTATCATTGTACAAAGACGAAGCTCAACTAAAAAAAAGAAAACGAAAAGGAAAAGATGGCAAAGGCTCTAAAGGTAAGCGACAACGTAAGAAGTCCAACAAGGACTCAAGTGAATCTGAAGACGAAGATACTTCGGATGATGATAAAGATGACTCAGATGATACATCATCTAAGTCTGAAACTTCTGAGAAAAAGTCGACTTCTTCTCGTAAAAGTAATCAATCGAGAAAGCGGTCAGGTAGTAAAGTTACAACCGCACAGACACCCACAACATCAAAAGATCCTAGCAGAGCAGAAAGAGCCCTCAACAGAAGCAAAGGCATACCAGGACCAAGTACTTCTGCAGCTTCAAGTTCTGCAACTCCTGCTAAAAAGATCGTAGAGCCAAAAAAACTGGTAGAAACGAAAAAGCCAGTCGCTAAACCTGCGCCAAGTAATGCCAGTACTTCTGGTCAATCGAGAACGAAAGCGAGAGGTAAATTTTACATTTAAAAAATTCGATATTTTTTAAACGCAATTAAATGTAGCATAATTCATCAAAAAAAAAAAAAATAAATAAATAAATTAGAAATGTATTCATATTTGCACAATTATAGTATCAAACATTAATTTCTTATAATAATTTCAAACAATATACATATTTTATGTAAAAGGGCTCCTAGTCCATTTCAATTATATAAATACTTTACTCTTGACACACATTGTGCATAAATTAACACTTCTTTTTAAATAATCAATAAATTATATTAAAACTTATAAAAGATTTATTGCATAAATAATCTGATAATAAATATCATTAATATAATTTCTACTTTATTAGCAGCTGCAACAACGCCAACAACGCCAGTAGCTATTACGCCAGTGCAAGAAAATAAAGCATTGGGAGGTGGTCGCCCTAAAAGAGTAGCCAGTGCTTCGATAGTTGCCTCGACGTCAAGCGAAGAAGGCCCATCTCGCAAAAAGCCTCGTGGTCGTGCATAAAGCGATATCGTGCTCACCCTGATAAAGCGCCATGCGTATAACAGCGTCTGCATTGTAAGTAACGTCTACACGTCGTGCGTGGATTTGAAAAAAGCAAAAAGAAAAAGAATCACCCAAAAGAAATTCTAATTAGTGCGTTAATATTCTCTTTTTGGATATTTAAAAAGAATAAGTGAAAAAAGAAGAGATTTGGTTCATTGTTGATATTCGTGTTTTTGAGAGAAAAATAATAAAAGTCCGACATAAAATGTACATAAAAAAAGAATTAAAACAAAAAAATTCGCACTAACTATGTAAAATCTACTGCGATTAGGACTGTAAAGCGATGCAAATCAAGTAGGTTTAAGTGTCCAAATGAACGCGGGTACACTTGCCTACTGAGCAGTAAAACAATCGACAGGGTGTGTCGCACATTAATGCATACTTTGGCGATAGTCTATTTTTGATGTTGTAATTGAATCATGTAGGTATGATTCGATTGGGCTTAAAACATACAATTTTTCATCGGATATGATAATTACCCGTGTACAAATATTATATGTATGTGTCTGTTAAGAATGTGAGTTATATTCTGTAAAACAGAAGGCGCAAAAACCGTTAATAAAAGAGATATGATAAATTGATTTTAAGCAACTCAAGACCTGGAAGTTTAACAGCCCTTAAAATTAGTAACCCGAGTGTACTATTGCGTACAAAGGCGATTGACAGCGAAGCGATTCGATGAAAAAATGACATCGAAATAATATTAACGGACTAAGTATTCGTTTTTTAATTTTTTGTTTTTTTTAGAGGCTGAAAAAGCACAGTTATTTTACTTTTAATTTTGTAAAAGATCTATATAATTTGCGTTTGCAATCGTCTTTCATGTTAATTCTATGAATAAATATATTTAACTCGAGGAAATTTTATCCAGGTCGGAAAAATTTGAATTTACAAATGCAATCTGTATCCAGAGTATCTGCGTTTCTCAATGCGTATGTTTACGCTTGATCTGGAAAACCCAGGTGATCTCTGTACTGGTGCCGCGTATAATTTAGCCACTTTTTCATTATCTATTTTAGATAAAATCAGAGGGCTCAAAACAAAATTGAGTCAAATGTATAGTTTTATTTTACCTTTGTATTTGTCTACTTTTATTCAAATAAAAAAAAGAGTGTATATTTACGAGAAAAGAAAAAAATAGCACATTAGTCTACGTTTCGAATCTAAAAAAATGATTTGTTAAATGTAGCCAATGTTATTATTTGAGAATGTATTCATATCAATATAATTATGATCTTGTGAATAATTTTGAAAATAAAAATAACTACAATAGAGAATTATTATTACTTTAAAAAACAAATACATGAAACTTTTAAAATTGATTTCAATAAAAATAAAATCATTTTTAAAAAGAACATTTTATTATGCTAAAAGCCGCAATGATTTTTTACACATCTAATTATAAGTTACTTAGTCACTGACACAGAATTTTTGTAGAATATGTATCTTTACATAGTATACATTCTTCGACACCACAATTACTAGCGGAAATGTGATGGTCCAGCGGTACGCTATAATTTTAAATAACATAAGATTCCTTTTGCTTTCATGAGTTTTTACGAAAAGAAAATAAATAAAAATTATTAACAAATAGAATAATGAAATTCAAGCATCATTCTTTCGACATTCATAGTGTCACAAACAACGCATTAATATAAATAATACAACTTTTAATAAATTCTCCATACATATTAACAATATATACTTATTAAGAATTATATTATCACGATGGAACAGTTAACAAGTTTCACAAATTGTGCATTATATACTTCAAATTTATAATGAATGACCTTAATGAAAGGTACGTTCTGAAGAACATGTTTGTGACACAAAACATTTTTATTTCAGTAAAAATTCGTAAAGCTAATTACTTTTCTATCTCGCGCCATTAATTCAGTTAAACTGGTAGAACATTTTTACAGTAAAGATTGCACAGAATATTGCCAACAATCAACCAGCAATTTACACATAAAACAGACTGTCACGCAATCTGCCGCTTTATACATATATTTATTTCGAACGATGGACGTTTTTATATTATTTTTTCAGCAATTTATATATATTTACTAATTTTTTCGTGGAGAAAATACGTATTTCCATTAATACAGTCAAGAAATAGTGTAAAGTAATTTAATTGAGGGCAAAATATGATCCATCAGTGCGTCACCCAATACAGTCGAAGGCACGCGTGAATCATTATTCATTCATATTTTATACTTCAAGTTTATATCCTCAAGTAATCATTTTCAACCTCACATAATTTATCCAACAACTGTACAGTGTTCACTCGGCTTTAAGAGTAAAACTTAGTACCTTATATAATTTCTCTAAATAGAATATTTCATCGAAAACAAGTAAGTTTTTACATGAAATTTCTTTACATTTTACGCACTTTTATATTAAATTAGTTTTATTAATCAAAAGTATGAATCAAAGTAAAATGAAAATATTAAATTATTAAAAGTTTTCATGTAAATATTAAAATTTAAACCAATAGAAAATTAATTATTTTCCATCAGTTTTTGGTTAAGGCAAAAATTATGTCTAACATTGGCGAACTTCTATATCAAAGTAAAAAATTAGTTTTCGCTTTATTTTTAATTGTTTCTGAAAATGTCAATTTACTAATAAAAATTAATTACTTTGAAATTCATTATACCCATTAAGAAAGTAAAATTAAATGAAAGCTTTGCCTACACTAGACACTTCTGTTTTGTAAATCTAAAAAGCATTTATTTTTTATAAAATATTTCTGTAAAATAAAAACACTTATGTATAGTAGTTTATGCAGACCTCAGTCTCTCAATGGAGCTAAAACCTTAACCAAAACAAGATTGAAAATTGTTATTGTTTTCAATGCAATTTTCTGATCAGAGTTCGCGGACGAACGTTAACTGCTACAATTGAAACATTTCATCTTGTTCTTTCTGTAACCTTTGCAACGACGTCTTCACTCTTCTGCCTTGTGTCATGACTACTGCTGATGGTAAGTTTTGTATATCGCCAGACGATGATGGTCGCTGATTTTCTACAGAAACTAAATGCGAATTTGAAGTGATTGGATGCGAATTCCGTAACCTGGCTGTCGCTCGCCGTCGTTGTACATAACTATCATCTCCTTCACTAAGAAATCTGCAAAAAATATTTATTTTGTTAATGTAATTTAAATAAAACAATATAACAATATTGCTCCAATTTAAAACAAATTTTGCTATTTAAGTAACAAATTGTACTTGAAATATTGTAAACTGTATTTAAAATATTAAAAAGTTATCTTTAAGGAATGCTATTAAATAATAATTAATAATTTTGTATTAAAATAAAATGACTGGTTACAATAAATTTAAAATAAATTAAAAGAATTATTTAGAACAATTTGAATATTCAACTTACTCACTACTCCGCTGTACTTTCTTAATCTCCTTTTTTACACTTGCTATAGAAGAATCCATTTTTGCTAAAAAATCATTAGCCGAGGAATTTTCATCATCTGTAGGAGAAGACACTGAAGATGGACTAGAAGCCTAAAATAGAAATGTTTTAGATAACAGTTTATCAAATAAAAAACTTAAAAAACTTAGTTTCACTTACATTGTTAGTGCTGTCAAAACTTTCAGAAATGGAGGTAACCGTACTTAAAGCAGATAAAGGACTATCTGCACTGACTGGAATTAGCAAATGCTCTCGTAAAAATAAACTGTCTGAGGCCCAAAGCCTGTTTACTCTTCGGATTTGTTCTGTCTGAAAATAATATAGGAATAAGTTGAGTTTTATAATTTTTTATAACAATTGAATTTTTATCAAAACTGTATTAAACACTTTTGATTTCATTATTACAAATTGGTTACATATCTGCTTTAAATTATGCAACAGCTTTGAAAAACCCTGGAAGTATTTATTGAAATGAATGCTTTTAACAATTCAAATCTATTTTACTTTAAAAATAAAATGAAAAGTATAAAATCATTGATTTAAATGTGTAACATAATTGTGAAGATTTAATCAAGAGAAAGTACATTTCATATTGTGAAAGTTTCTGCAACTATAGCCACTAAACAATGTTTCTTTTTCTTGAATAAATTAATACTTAAAATTAAATATGAAATGAATTTAACATTGTAATTGTTATTGCAGAAAAACTTTATTGTTGACTGAAAGAAATACTTTGCGTAACCAATACCATTGAAATTTCTAAAGAATAATATTCGAGTAAATATAATCTAGAATGTGTAATTAAATAAATTAAACTGTAAAAAGAATCGGACAACTAAATGTTTGCATTTGTAAAATAATCAACCTAAAAAGCAAAAATACTCAACATTAAATGCAATGAAAGAAGCTTCAACTATGTCAAAGTAATAGGTCAACAGCAACTGAATGTAAACAGTGTTTGAAAAATGCAAACTAATATCTATCAAAAAATAAATACATAAACGTCACTGATTAGGAAGAGATGTAGAGAATGATTCATTACCGTGACACCGTATTTGAGGGCAATGCCTTGAAGGGTGTCCGTCTTGGAGACAGGGTGCTTGACCAGGGTCTCGTTTCTCGTCACGTGCCTGGCCGTGCTGCCGTATTTCTTCGGGGCTCGGCTCGAATCACGGATGGACCGTCGCTCTTCCATCTCGTTGCCGCCATTCCATTGAGCTCCATCCATCGACGGTCGACCCCCCCCCTGGACGTCAGCGCGCACTTCCCTGCACCTTCTCCTGCCTCGCACGAAAAGGACGAGCTTAAAAAGTCTTCCTTTCTCTCTCGCTCTCTCTCCACTCGTCCTTCCAGAGCGCGCGACTCCTTTGCCAAGCGACGGCCGCCTGCTGTATACGTTAGTATAGGTCTCGCGGTGAGCGGCTGTGCTCTATAGTTGTGTAAGTGCGCGCGCGCACGAGACGCCACTCTGCTGCACAACGCACACAATGCCGCCAACCTAACTGGCTGCCTAAGCTGCGCTTGATAGATCCGCGCGACTTGTTGTGACTCCTTTACGCTCTCGCGTAATACTGCCCGGGTATGTAGGAGGGGACGCTTATCGGGACTCAACTGGACGCGACTCAATGGAAGAGTTTCTTTTCTCAGAATTGGGTTAGTCTTTGGTGATCGGCCTAAAGGTTACTCTTTAAATTTTCGATTTTTTAGCCTTTATTTTATCTGATACTTGAAAAATTGAAAATCAATATTCGACTGATGGCACTTGTTTAAAACTGGATATATCGCTTCGTTTCTTTCTTCATGTCAATTAACCGTTCTAATTACTACAAAATTCAAATAATTTTAAATACGTTTTCGCTACCGATAATATTTAAAGGCAGTTACTTATTTCAAAACAGTCTTGTATATTCTTAAAATAAACACAATATTTAACTGAAAACTTACTATTTGGAAAATAGAATCTTCAAAGCTGTAGAGCAAATTATATATATATATATATATATATATATATTTCTTTATTATTGACATCTTCCCAAAAGTACAAACACCCTCTTTCTTGGCTTTTCGGCTATTGCGTGTGCGCGCATATTCTCATGTGTCTTATTGCGAGGAGAAGATAGTTGTGCTTTTCGATCGGTCGCTTCTGCACTTAGGACGAATGAGACCGATGCGTTATATGGGTGCGGCGCTTTTGCCGTTTTCGGCTATTTCCTCCACCCTCTTATCTCAGACGTGAAGGCTTGCGGAGTCATTTTTTGTTTAATTGCGTGCGTATACTTTTTCGGAGAAAGTTATAAGGCAAGATGACATAAGACTTTATCACGTGCTTGGTATACAGTGTTGCCAGGATAATAATTCGTCGGGTTTCTTCGTTCAGATCCTTTCACTTTTTTTATTCGATTTTCTTAATCAATTAATGTGATTTACATAGAGTATTAGATTAATTTTAATCTCTAATTTATTAGAATTTATTAGAGATCTAATTAAGTTTTAGAATTGATATTATTTAGACGATAAGACTTGATCTTATTTTCGGCGTTATCACTGACAGCAAAACTATTCATCCAAATGAATTCTTTTTAAGTTAATTCTGTTTAAAACGAATTCATTTTAAATAATTCTGCCGTAGGGATATGATTTATTTGTTTGGTCGTTTTAAAAAAAAATATCTAATAGGAAAATAGTTAACTGTGCATTTGAAATATTTTATTGTGTAAATACCCAATAAAACAGCAGACTTTTTAATGGCAGTCTATAAGTTACAAAATGCATAATTTACTTAATAGACTTTTTTGTCATTGATGATACTTTTTTTTATGATGTATTAGACAAGACTAAACATTAAATTTGTTGCATGGAATTCGATTGCACACTCTTTTTACGGGCTTTCTAATTGCAAAATGTGTTTTATTTTGTGTAATAAAAATAAAAACTAAAAATATTTAGAAATAAATTACAAACTTTAATCGTTATTTTTTATTTATTTATATAGACGCCGAGCAATTTTCTTACTTTTCAATTCGGTTCATGCAGCGGTTAATTGATTATAAAGTTATATAAATACTCTCCCAGTTACGTGTATTAGAAATAAAGAATAAAAAGCTACAATAAATTAAAGCATAAGCTTTTTGAAAAAATGGAAATTTCTTTATTTTCTCAAAAATTTGCGAAATTTAGCACGACAATTTGTACGCTGTATATATGAAAGATTCCTACTGAATGGCGATCGTGCTGGAATTTCTTACTGTAAATCCCCTTGAACGTTAATACGTTATAGAATAAAGGGTTCTTCGAAGTGCTCTTTTATCTGTATCATAAATGCCTTTCACTTGTAATTTAATACTTAAATCAATACGTTAAAAAGTCAACATTTACATTTTTCAAAACAAACAAACTTTATTAATTATTAATGCAGCTATAATGAATGAATACTAAAATTTTAATTGGAGAATAGTCAGTGCTCGGATAGGATTTAAAAAGAGATTATTAATTTAATAATCTCTTTTTAAATATTGGTTAAAAAATAATTTTGAATTTTAGAACTGCGTTATTAATTGAAATAATTTGTAAGTGCGAAATAATTCTAGAAACTTTGCTTCTGTCCGCTTATTTGTCACGTATAGCTATAAATACTGAGTACTATCTCGATATTACCGAAAGAAGAGAGTGATAAGATTAAACGATTACCTTTTTTAGTTCAGATTAAATATTGCTCATTTTAGTCTGAGCTGCGCAAAATTCCTACTAAAATCTGGCAAAAGTTTCCAGAAGTATTTTATGCATATGAAAATGATTAATTTAAAAGAACTTGATTTTTCAATCGTTCTTACAAAAATTAATTATAAATTTTTTAATTGGTAGTTTGGTTTCAATAATCTAATTAATTTTAGTTGAAATTCTAAATAAATAAGGGGTTATTGATGAATGTGTAGTAATAAAACGTTGAAAGATATAAAGGCGCTTGACTTCAATTACTTTTAAATTATTTTTAACTCCGCTGCTAAAAAACTAAGCGGCGAGTCTATATTTAGAGTTCAGGGGCAGGTAGGTACCGAGCTGCGCTCACGTACGTTAAATTTGCACTACCTCTGCTAAGTAGACACTGAGACGTTAAAAGTCCGTCGACGGCTTCTGCTGCAGGAGTATGTCAAAAAAAGTAAATAATGAATAACCTGGAACAACGTGGCAACAGTGGCGCCAACCAGTTTTATGCTCCAGATTTTCATAACAGTACCAAGTGCTGCTGCTGACCATCCTGCGCTCACTGCAGTACTGTACAACTGTACTGCTCGGCCTTTTATGTTTCCCAGCCTCTGGATCAAAACTGGATATAACTTTTAAAAAAACGGAGAATGCTCGAGGGAAAATAATTGGTAGAGAAGAATGAGATTCGTGTAAAAATTGGAAAAACGATGGTTCGAGTGACGTTTCTGCATCCGGATTTGGGGATCGGCGGGGCTGAAAGGTTAGTCGTCGATGCGGCTCTTGCGCTGAAGCGAAGTGGCCACGAAGTCGATTTTGTCACCACTCATCATGATCCTGGACACTGTTTTACCGAGACCAAGGATGGTACTTTCAAAGTCACCGTCGTTGGCGACTGGCTGCCCCGGCATATCCTCGGAAAGTTTTTCGCTTTTTGTGCCTACTTGCGGATGGTAAAGAATTAATCATTTGTTTTTTATGCATAAATTTAAACTGTCATTTTTAATGTTTAGCTTAAAAAGATTAATTATTTTAAAAATACGTTAGATACACGATTATTATTCCCTGTTGAAAGTGACTTATAAAAATCGATAAAATTGAGTCCGTTTAAAGGGTTTTAATGTGTGTATTTGCACCCGGAATAACCCCCATTTTATAAATTTTTATAAGTTCTTTGTACTAGGGTTACACTTTTGAATCTTGTATTCAAAAACATACATTTTATTATCTGAACACTTTTAATCTTAATTATCTTTGCAGATGTGGGCTGCCTTGTACATAATTTTTAAAAGTGACCGTCCAGATATTGTCTTCTGTGATTTAGTATCTGCATGCATTCCAATTCTAAAGTTGCGCATCCCAATAGTGGTCTTTTACTGTCATCATCCAGACCAACTATTAACAACTTATGAAACTCAACTAAAGAAACTTTATCGTGCACCACTTAACTTTTTTGAGGAAGTTACAACAGGCCTAGCTGATAAAATATTTGTTAATAGTCTTTACACTAAATCAGTATATAAAAATACTTTTAAAAGGCTAAATGCTGAATATGCAGAAGTATTATATCCATCCATAAACACAGCTTTCTTTGACCAAGTACATGTACTTTCAATGGAAAGACTTTTAGATAAGAAAATGTTACCAGATACTTGTTACTTGTTGTCAATTAATAGATATGAACGTAAGAAAGAACTTTCTACTGCAATTGAAGCCTTAGCTGATTTAAAAAAATATTTATCTAGTGAAGAATATAAGAAGGTATATTTAATAATGGCTGGTGGATACGACAAACGAGTGGAAGAGAATGTAGAGTATTATCTTGAACTTATAGGGCTTGCTGATGAAATGGGAGTTACAGATAAAGTATTTTTCTTGAGATCTCCAACAGATATTGAAAAAGTTTCAATGCTTCTTAATTGTGATATTGTAATATATACACCACCCAATGAACACTTTGGGATAGTGCCTTTAGAGGCAATGTATGCTTCCAAACCTGTTGTTGCACATAACTCTGGAGGTCCTAAAGAGTCTGTTATTGATGATCTTACAGGTTATCTTGTTGAAAAATCAAACTTTGCTGAGAAACTTTCAGTTTTAATAAAAAACAAATATCTTAGATTGCAGTTTGGAGCAGCAGGAAGACAGGTTTTCCTAGAAAAGTTTAGCTTCCAAGCTTTTAGCCACAATCTTAATTCTGCAATATTAAATTTACATGAACATAAATCACGATAGTTTAAGACAAATTATAGAAACTAAGATAGATTATAAACGCCAATTTTTCATAATTTTTTTATTGATGCTTTATTATAAATAAAAGAAATATAAGCAAATAAATATTTTACATCTTTTTATTTGTAATAAATTCCTAGTGCCAAAAGGTTGAAAAAACATCTGAATTCGTTACCGTTTTGGGCCAACATCTGTGTCAAGTGCTAAAGAAAATAAATTTGTTAATGAATTGTAGTATCAAATACAAACTAATACGAATAACTAGAATAAAAAAACTTACTTTTTCCATCGCAAGCCACTATTTTAACTTTGTCCACCATAGCAACTTCCTGAACTTCTCTAAATTCTACATCATTAAGCATAAGAGTCCATACATTATCGCAAAATCTGTATGTGTTTAATTTTCCTGCCTAAAATGAACAAAAAAATTTTAATTGTACTGTTTAAGTTCATACTCTTAATATTTCATCTAAAATTCAACAGTTCAACATGTTTTATGTAACATTCATTTTTTAATTAAATAATTTAATTTAGAGAAATTTGAAATTAATAACATAGTTTTTTCTACATATTAGCTTATTAGAAGAATAATAAGAATGACAAAGAATATTTATTATTAAATTAGTGACAATCAAATTTATTTACTTACCCTAAAACTAAGACGTGATTTTACTCTTGTGGCTAAAGCTTGATTAATAGCTTTATCAAATTGTAGTAAAACTTTCACTGCTAGTCCGGGAGTTATTTGACCATACTGAAAAATAAGGTTCAAAAATAAATAAATAATAATTATTTACTTCGCACTTTAAATTATAATTATTCTAAAAAACAAACAACGCAAGTATAAACAACATAACCTCTACAAAAAAATTTATTGAAAAAACTTACTTGAATTAATTCATCAAGACTTTCTTGCAAAGTATTTCCTAATGTCGTATTTCTATATAATTGATAAGACATGTTTATTAATTACTATAATAATACTATTTAAGTTCTAATTTTCGAACTTATGACGAAAGAAACAAATGGACTAACAACTAACAGACTAACACCGTCAACCAGCGCCACGCCTGCAGAGTGCAGTCCATTCCATTCCGGAAAACTGAAAACAGTGCTGAGCATGTCTCATTCTTACTGCGTGCACACCGCATCAAGTGTACGTATGACTATGAATGCTTGAGAAATTAAAGATAAAATATCCAAATTGTGTGTGCAACAAAAAGCGCCACTTACTGTATATAGGTAAGTATATATTAGCCAATGAGAATATTTTAATTAATTAATTCAGTTCAATTTCAAATTTTCATAAATTTAAATAGACATACAATTTTTCATTACATTTAAAAACCTGTAATATTTTAGCATTCATGTTTTCAATTTGTTTTATTTTATCTGATATAAAAATAAATGATTAGAATAAAAATATATAAAATTATAAGACATGATTTCTGTCAAAAATTTTAATTGAATTTTTTTAACCCAATTATTACTAAATTTACAAACATACTATGTGAAATAATTCAAAGAATGATATATAATTATAATTTTCATTTAAATTTTACTTATATTAACAAATGTAAAAAATTAAGTTAATTTTTTGTCCAGTATTTTTTGAAGTTTTTGATCAATTTAAAAAAATAAAATAATAATGAGGTTCAAAAATGTTTAAGTTGCAGTGTAATTTGAAAACTTTTCTATAAACATTTTTAATAAAGTCAATAATTAACACGAAATTAATTTCATTTTTGAATGACTTTATTTACTATATACTTGTATTTTATACAGTATGATTTGTCATAAGACTTATCACAAGTAAAAATACAACTAAGTATTTCAACACTATTTTGTTAATTGTTTTATTTTAGTGATATTCCTTTAAGTAATGTGTGCAATGAACGACTACAGTTCAACAATATTTTTAAAAAATAAAAAAAAAATTTGCTCCAAAAGATCATTATTCTGTTTTAGTCATTTAAAAATAAAATATATACATATAGTTATTAGATATTTCTACTTTTTAAAATAAAATATGTGATCTGCATAGTTTTATAGTAATTAATTAAAACTCTAGAAATATATTTTCAAAAATAATTATTATTCAGTTTTGCAGTGTCTCATAATGAAAATCTTTAATATAATTTATAAACATTTAAATTAAATATATATATATTATATCAAAAGTAAAATATAAATTTTAAACAACAGAAACATGCAGTAAATTTTTCATGTTTAAGGCATGATGACATTGGTTCTAATATTATACTTTTTTAGATTTCTATAAAATATTTTAGATAACACATTGAATAAAAAAATATAAGCTTTTCTTACTGAATTTAGTAAGAAGCTTTAAATTTTATTTGTACCATTCCATTGATCATGATTTTCATGTTATAACAATGTTTAGTGTAATAAACAATGAAAGTAAAATTCAATGAGACACTTATAATTTTTACTTCCTAATTCTGACATTTATGATAACGTATCAATTCCAGAACTTAAAAATTTATATAGCTTGATAAATGTTAAACTGTAGAAATTAATATACTTTGTTATAATTAACAAAACGTAATATAATAGGGTGGCTTTGTGAAAGGCGACCTAGACCAAATCTATAATATACATTTTCTAATAAGCTATGTCTCCTTTCACCACAATTACCCCTTATATTTTAGTATGCTTATGTATTGATGATTTAAAATTTAACATTGTCACATCTTTAGCATCACCGATGAGGGGCATCCACTTTCGAGTAAGTTATTCTAATTGGTGGTGGAACATATTCTCCACAATTGCATTTTTTTGAGCTGACAAAATCAAAGGAGCCAATTCTTGCATGGCAAAGTGGACAGTATAATTTACCCTTTATCCAATTTTCCTAAAAAATAAAAGAACATATTGAACAATCTTAAAATTAAATTAAATTAGATAATGGTTAATTATTCTACTTGTAAAAAGTTTTTGAATAAATAAAAAAATTTAATATTTTTTATTTAAGACAACTTTAAATAATGGTTTTGTTTTTTAAAATCAAAAGTTATTTATGAGTTTAAGAAAACCATTCTCTACAGATAAGATTGCGTTCATATTTACGACACTACACGTATTAAAAATTTTATTATTCAGTTTCATCCTTTAAAAGTCAAACTCTCGAATTTATCTTGGCAGTGGGAATTCAGCTTTGGCGCGCAAAATGAGCCGCGTCAAAAAGGAAAACAAAGCTAAGACGGGGCCCTCGAAAACTGATATACGCACACCTCGCAAAACAAGAGGAACAGGAAGTCACGAAGAGGTGCGAAGGAAGCTAGGCAGCCCTCAGTATCTCTTGCTTACCCGATCGACGACCTCGTGAATCCAGTCGGGCATGCTGTCCTCGGCGAGATAGAGACACTCTTCAGGCACGTCGCTGTTGCACCTGGTATTTCTTCCACTAGTGCCAATAACCTGGCCGTGGGCCGTCAGCGACGGCGAGGCTTCCTCCGTAAACAACAGATTGCGACAGCGCTTGCACTTGATCTCCGTGATCTGCGAACAGAACGTGCAAAAAGACAGTTACTCGCGAACTCTTCGAAGCAAGTGCAACCCCGCGTAAAAGTGGAAGAGAGCGGGAGAGGTGTGTGTGCGAGGTATGCAGGCCTGGACACTGCCTTCCCTCCGCTCGCTCATGAAAACACAAAGCGACGTCGCAGTTGGGAGTGTAAATAAAAACCAGCCCACGGTCGTCGACGCGCCAGAATAATAGCCGTCGACGTACTTAGCCGTAACCTAGTTTCACTTTTCTCCCTCGCTCTCTCGCTAGGCAACTCACTTTGGCGGGCATTTTCGAGGATGTATATCTATATCTCGAGGAGTATCAGGCACCACTGCTCTGGCAGTCAATTCGCGGGCATTTCAGTCCAGGGACGATCCAGCGTTCTTTGTCCGCCTCGCTGCTGTCGTTGACTCCTGGCTTATATAGTCGAACTGCTGCTGTTGTTGTTGTTCCTTCTCTCTCTGTCACTCGGTCGCGTGCTAGCGAAAAGCTCGCGTTTCTCTCCAAGTGTGCGGAACGCTGAGGTGAGTGCTACGCAGCAACAGCGCTCGCGCAACTACTGCTGGCCATTGGTGCAGCAGCCAATGTTTAAAGTGGCCCGCGCATACAGACGCAAAGTTCATGTGTGTGAGATTGTGTGTAGCTAGCGGGGAAAGGACGCGTGCGACAGAGACGGAACGAGTCAAGAAAGAACGAAGGCCGCACTACAGCTGACACGCGCTGGATTTAAAATCGTCGCGAAATCGCGATCATGCACAAGATACTGATGCTGCCTGGTGCTCAGGTCAAGCTCGGAAGGTGGGAAACGGGATCCTATTTTGCTGTCTGGATCGGAGCTGTTTTATACTCGATCTACTGTATTTATTTATCAACTGATGAGTGTAAGTTGTTTTGAAATTTGACCGATTTCTGCGTGGATTCGAAGGCAGAAGAAAAGCTTTCCAAAGTGGACTTTAAATTAACGAAGCTTCCGTATAATTTCATGTAATTTTCCCCTGTGAAAATAAGTATACGGAAAAAATACAGAATTACAATAAATTTATATTTTTATTAAAATTTACACTTTTTTGTCGGCTCGAGACCGCATCCTCATCCTTTACAGAACCGTTTTATCGGTTCCGTCCGATGTCTTATAAATTGCAATTTTTGTACTTTTTTTAATACGTTTCCTATACTAATATAGTTTTTTATTTTTCCTCAAATTTTAAGTTTTGGACTAGAAAAAATTGTTTTGAACTTTAGTGAATATTTGAATGGTCGCATTTTTCTAAATTTGTGTTCAATTTTTAATTCATTCCGTAATTAATATTTTCATGCATTTCTATGTCGGCAGATTTCAAAGATTATGAAGATAGTTACGATGACTTTAAACCAGGATGGCCCTTACTCAATAGGAAACTTGATGTTTCTGATGAAGAATGGAGAGTGTGGATACCTCTTATATGCCAATTGGTGCCTTGGATCGTTGTACATGTTTTTATAAGCCAATACTTGAAAAATCTGTTTAGTAATTCGGTAATATATATCATTTTAACAATCTTACACTATAATGATCAAATGTCTAAAATTATTTTAAACTTTTAGACAGTATTATGCAGTTGGTACACAATAATATCTTTGACATTTTTATGGTCCCATTTTGGACTATTGAGCACATTATGCACACTGTTATTACCTTGCATATCATGTTTACTAACATCCATCAAAAGTAAAACAGTTTCATGGTTTGTACATTCCATAACACTGGTTCTCATATATTGCGCTAAAGTATCAAACGTAATTTTTCGAGAATGGTTAATGCTCGATGATGAAGGATTCTTCATCTTAACGGCTATCGTTTGCTGGATTCAACTTAGGAGTATTAGCTACAGCATTGACAGTATTGAAACTTATAAACACGTTGATGTACGTGGTTTTTTTAAAGATTTACTTCAAAACGTAGCATATTGTTTGTATTTGCCGACACTTTTCTTAGGTCCAGTTGTACAGTATCAACAATTTTTAGATGGTGTAAGTTTTTTTCAAAAAATTTTACGTTATTAGATTCATAATTATTTATTGACGTATTTATTTCGAAAATTATTAAAAAAACGATAATTAAGTATTAAAAATTCAAATGTATAATAAATTTTATTATAAAATAATTGCAAGTTTTAATTGCTTCTAAAATAATATTAGATTTTGAAGATAAAAAATTATAACAATTAATTTCTAATTCTTGTTTCAATAAAAATGGAATCGGTATTTTTCCTAAAATTTAATTTTTTTTCAATTTCTATTTATGACTTTTTAGATCAACGCACCATTTACATGCAATAGAGAAAAAATTTTAAGAACAGCTTTTAACTTAGCTCGTTACACATTTTGGATGTTCTTCACAGAATTTTTTCTTCATTTTTTGTACTTTAACGCACTGAAATTCCATCCGGAAATTGTAATGACCTTAAAGTCATGGGCTTTTTATGGACTAGGTTATTGCATGGGCCAATATTTTTTGAATAAGTACGTAGTATTTTATGGATTTTCAACAACTATTTGCAAAGCTGAAGATATTGACGCTCCACGACATCCTAAGTGCATTGGTCGCATCCATTTATACTCAGACATGTGGAAACATTTTGATAGAGGCTTATACAAATTTCTTTTAAGGTAATTCGACCTAAGAATAAATGCTAAATTTTTTTGTATAAAGATTATAATTTTTATATTTGCCTTAGGTATATTTATTTGCCGCTTAATCCTAAGACGACTTCTCAAAAATTTATTGCTTCAGCTATTTGTTTTACATTTATATATGTATGGCACGGAATGCATTTGTATATTTTTATCTGGTCATTTCTGAATTTTGTTGGTTTAGCATTAGAAAATCTAGCGAAATCCCGCAGTAAATATTTTTACGTGACAATTTTACGCGATTTTTTAAGTTCTCAGAATAAAAGAAGACTAGAATGTGCACTATTAAGTCCTCTTTTAGCACTTTCAGCTGTATCAAATTTTTACTTCTTTGCTGGAGATGAAATTGGACATATGTACATTTTGAGGGTTTTTCAAGGTAAGAAAGTACAAGAAAAAAATGATAAAAAAATATTAAAAAAGCTCTTTTGTCTTTTAGATCCGTGGCACATCACTTTCATCTTATTATTTGTACTGTATTGCTGTTGTCAAACTTCTACAGAAATTAAGCAATTAGAAGAAACGAATATATTAAAACATGGGAAGGGTATTGAAATTAAAACAAAATAAAATTATGTAAGTTTTGAGATTTATAGATATAAGTACAAAATATGTATAAAAATACAATTACTACATACACTTTTTATGATAAAAAGCTATAAATCGATATATTTATTCGGAGTATAATATTATACATTTCCTTAATTATTAATGTATTAATGACTTAAATAAATGTATTCTTACATTATTTTTTATGTAAAGAACTAACTATTATGAAAGTAGATATTCTCGATTGCTTGTTGTTATTTTAAGGCACGTTTCATTTATTACAAAGCATTAAATTTGTTTGCGATACTATCGCATGTAAGGAATGAAATTGAACGCTTTAGCAAAATAGTAAAGAAACTTGTTCAATATTAGTTTTTTTATATAAAAGAATCAAAACCCTTTCATGAAAATAACACGTAGGTTGTACATGTACGAATATCAATTTTTAAATTCGTTGTGTGAATGTTTGGCAAATTGACCAAAGTATATGTACATATTTATCTTTTTATTATTACTATTTTTTATAAAACAATAATAGCCAGTTATTGTTTTTATAAAAAAATTAAGAGATTTAGAATATGAATCATGAAAAAATATGAATTCGGAAAAGTAAGTTATTTTATCCCAGATTTCTGGAAAATTGGAAGACAAATACGAACCATTTGACTGGACTACCGCAAATAGTAAAATTTGTTTGTTAAATGAATTGATTATTTAAAAAAATATATTTTATCAATATTAATATAATGTAAATAAAACGCTAAATTAGAGTAGTTGTAGTTTTTAGACTCAACTTTAAACAGATTTTGTCCATTAGACAGTACAAATATTTCGTCAAAAATTGTAAATGTGATTCAAAGAGGACAAAATATTTTTCAAAATTATTTATAAATTTGCAATTGCAGATCAATATTAAATATCAAAAATTGTATTTTTATCGTTTTCTTATTCAGCTGGAACAGCTATCACGGGCAGCGATTTTGATCCATCGATAACGCTACTATCTAGATCCAAAAGATTGCTATCACCACTGGCTAGTAGTAAAATAGTATGCTGCTTACCATTCTGAATAAGATTGATGCTTTGTCCTTTACCTCCAAATAAAGCAATTTTACTATTTTTCAATAACTGCAGTGTTGCCGTACCATTATTATCGCAAACTTTTACTTGACATGGTATTATTTTAACTGTGTGATCATCTGAATTAATGTCAATTACATCGTCTGTTTGAGTTGAATTAGATATTGAAGGTACTTCCTTAAATTCTGAATTTCCTTCATCCTGAACAGACGGCATTTCTTCACTTTTTATTACAATAACTTTTTCTTGAGGCTCTTTATAAATTTGATTTATTCCTTCATCGTAAGTTCCATTATAACCATCAAATTCCACAATAGTCGTCTCTTGATTTTCATATTTATCTCCCGCGATATTTGTGCCAACGTTTTGTTCGCAGGAAAATTGAACCGGATTATTTTCTGCGAATAAACTATTTTGTGCGTAATTGTAATTCTCAAAATGCAAGGTGCCATTAGAATCAGTTTGTGCTATGACTACTTCATTATTTTCAAAATTATTTTCTATCTCAGTCTCGTTAAATTCAGTCTTATTTATCGGTGATTTAGTTTGGATTTCACTGTAATTTTCCTGGATACTTAAATCGGATTGATTTTGGTAAATCCACATACTATCATCAATGGACTGCTGAGTGTCATTTTCGTTGACGCTATTGGATATTTCCTGTTCTGGCCAACTTAATTGTTGCCTTTGAGAGGGATCTACTATAGATTCAGTAATAACTGAGGTTTCGTTTATTACAACCGGGGAAACATCTTGCTTCTTTCGGCGGTTTTTGGTCTTCACTTTTTTTGAGTCTTCTTCTGAGAGATTCAAGAGTTCACCGCTGATCATAAGGACCTTACCATGGCGAGTTTTCAAGTGACGTTTATAAGTGTTTCTCGTTTTAAATCTGAAAAAAGAATTTTTTTTAACAATACTTGTAAGAACAATGTAACAAAATTGTGATTTAAATGTTTATAATTTTAGTAAATTTTTTAGTAGCTACTAAAATAAAGCTCAATTTAATAGCTACTTAGATTAAGACATAAATTAAGGCTATATCTTTTCTAGAGTTGAATTAGGATTTACATTGTTTTTTAGTTTTAATTATTTTTTTAATACTAAGAGAGTTTAAACGTTTAATTGGATTATTTGAGAACCTTTTTCTTATAATTAATAACAATTTTTACCTTTGCTTACAATCACCACATTCGAAAGGTGATTCTCCTGTGTGCCTTCTCAGATGTTCTCGAAAATGAGACGGATGTCTGAATTTTTTGTCACAATCGCCGCATGTGAAACGTGTTAGGTTTTGGTGTATTAACATGTGATACTTTAGACTGTGTCTTCGTGTAAAAACTGCTGTACAAACTCGGCAACCGTATGGTTTGATTCCAGCGTGACTGCGATAATGTGACACTAATGTCGTAGGTGCCGTAAAAGTTCGAGGTGGATTACAAATGCGACACTGAAGATTATTGCCTGATGGGTTTCCTGTTGTACGAATTTTGTTTATCAGTTCCAATGCCATTTGTCTTTCTGCTTCGCTGGTGCCAATAAATTTCGCTTTTCCTTTAGGTTTGGCAGGCACATATGCATCTGAGGCATTGGACGTTTCTGCTCTATTGAGTGTCATGTCTGCAAAAAGTCAGTTATTATTGATTATGTAAAAGTCAGAATAAATTTTGATTAATTTATTTATTATTTTAAATAAAAAATGTTAAGTACTCAGTTAATTTACACAAATATTTGTTATGGAATATAATAAAATTTTATTTAAAATAGTAATAACTTATGCTTGGTTATTTAATATCATATTCATATATCAATTAAAAAGAAAGATTCAAGCAATGAATTTGTTGATAAAATTAACTAATGAATAACTTACCGTTCAGTTCATTTTTAATTGCTTCTGCTTGTTCTTTCGTGTGAAGAGAATCTTTCATAGAAACATCAGCATTGTCCCCTATTGTCAGCATGATCTGAAAATTATAAATAGAGCATTTGAGTATTATGTAATTTCCCTTCCCACTTTTTCCATCACCTTGTTTGAAAATTGGGCTTAATGCACTAGTGCTTTAATTTTCAAACATAAATGTAAATTGAAACTTATATTAAAATATTTTAGTTTAATTGAAAGAATGTGTACTTACATTTTTTTCAATCTCGTGATTAGGACTCATACCACTCACAATAAATGAGTTTTCCAAATGAGCATTCTCTTCTTTTACATGTTCAAAATAACTGTGATCTCCTAAGACTTTGACATCTGATGTATCTTTTTTTATTTCAATAAAATTTGTGTCTTGAAGATCATTAACTTTTTCTTGACCAGAACTATTTTCATAATCTTTTACATTTACATCGTTTGATAATATTTTTCGCAAATAATTAGTAGATTTTCCTACTTTAGCATCTTTATTTTCTTTGTTCAAAGTTTCTTTGTTGGGCTGTTTCTTAGCTTGTTGAATTTTAGCCTTCTTATTTTGTACTGTTGATCTTGGCTTTGTATATTTTACAGCAGTTGCTGTGAAAGAAGCATCTGAAAAAGGAAAAATGTTAAATGTTATTAAACAATATTTTTAATAGAATATTTTAAACTTTATATCTTAGTAATATAAAAATTAATTATTAGTTTCAAATGTAAACATGCTCTATGGAATTTACTACCTAACTTCTAAAACTATCATTTAATTTTCTACAGTTGCAATTATTATAAAAAATTTTGTTTTGGTTTTTTGTAAAATTCAAAATAAATTTAATTCATATTAATATTTTAATGAACTTAAATGAATCTAATTAATAATTTATATCATAAAGTATATATAATTTTACTTACAAGCTTCTGCATTCTGTTTCAGAAAGTCTAAATGATCTAAAAGATGTGACCTAATGGATGTTCTAGCTTTAATTTCGCTAGCAAAGCTACTATAGATTTGAGTGCAAGTAGGGACCAATGCACAAGTGTACGAATATTGTCTTTTGAGCTCATCACTTGAAAATACTGAGAAAAGTTTCACCAGTTGAGTGTTTGACAAATTAAGGAGTTGACTAAGATTGAATGTAACATTCTGGCCCTTGCGCTTGGTTTCTTTTGGTTTTGTAGTCTTCGTGTTCAATGCATTCAGATTTTTTTCTTTTGTGAGGGTTCGAGATGCCACTTCTGCTAACATGTTTAGCATATCTCCTCTCCCCATTTCACCTAAATGAACAATGACATCAATATTAATAAATAATATCAATTAATATAATTATTCAAAATTATTTATATTCAATAATTTCAAGCTAATAATTAAAAAAAAAATTAAAAATATTTACATTTCTGCAAAAAAGCAAGTATTTAAATTATTTCCGTTTGCATAAAATAATTTATTTTGTAAATAATCAAAAAAAATTTTATAAAAATAGTTAGAAAACGTATTTATAGAAATCAAAGAAAGATTATTATGTTCACTAAAAAAGAGATATTAATATACAAAGAAGCAGAACACTTTTTGTTTTCTTCGCATTTGATAAAACTTATCGATTAAAAAAAGGGGAGGAAAAAAGCAGAAGCTGCCTTTGCAGTCGAAAAATAAGAATTTAATCAATCGGGCTAAGAGTCGTAAAAAAAAAAATGAATCGGGAAATTGCTTCAAAGAAACATTAATGGCGAGTAAGTACAGGAAAACTGATCGCTCAGAACGGGTTCTGGACGCCAAGTGAGGAGAAAGCCTTCATTGTCCACTTGTTGCGCTCTGCATTGCCGCCTAGGCTGCAACATTTGTCCGATCAGCGACATTTCCCCGGAAAAGTTTCCTCCGTTCCCTGTCGTCTTCTTCGCTCGTGTGTATACAAACACGAACAGGCCCGCCTCCCTCTCTCGGTTTACGCGCGCGCTCGCACGTAACAGCGCGCCTCGCGCAGTGCGAAAGTCCTTTGTCAAGAGGCACTCTCGCCAAAAAAAAAAAGAAAGAAAAGAGGAAGCGTCGAGGGAGGAGAGCGCTAGCGCAGCGTTTTTCCTAAGCCCCGCTCGACGGAAACTGCGCTCGCCGCCGCCGCTGCTCCACGCTGAGTTTTTCTTTTGCGCGTATACGCTGCGCCGCGCGTGAAAGGTAGCAGCGGCGCGCGCCGGAATGCTCTCCCGCACAACCTCCTCTTTTCGCTCTTTCTCCGGGCGTTTAATATACACGCACGACACGCCTCTCTGCAAAATCCGTCCCTTTCCAGAATCCCAAGCCAGGCTCCGCAAGGCTCGCCGCGGCGAGCTCCTGAACTTTTCGCGCGAATTCACGTAGGCGGTTTGACGTTTTCCAGGCAGACGAGAGCCGCGGCAGTCAAGCAGCCAAGCAACAGCGTGGTAGTGCAGAGGTAGTAGATACGGAGGTAGTGGCGGCGTCAAACTCTAGCAGACGCCATCGGAGGGACGCGCTTAGCAGACGGATTTTGAGGCTGGGGACGCTGGATCTGACATGCGAAGCAGAGTGTCCTTTTGCGCGGGGACATTTTATACGCTTTTCCGGACGGATAATTAAGCGCGGCGAACGGCAACGCAAAACTTTCTTTGTGTCCCGCGGCCGCGCGCACACACATACACGCGGTCGCCTCGATCGTCGGCTTGACAATTTTTTCTCTCTCGCTCTCTTTCTCATGACTTACCTCCGCCGTAGTATGCCGAGCCCCGGTTCACGGGGTTCACGGGTTGCGATGCTGCTGGAGCTGTCATCTTCGGCAGCGGCTGCGTTGATGCATACATGTTTGCATACATTCTTTCAAACAGGAGTTTCTGCACGCCGGAATTACGACGCCGCTCTCGTTCTGCAGAGGCTCTCGCGAGCCGACGTTCCGTCAACAACACGGCGCGAGCAGCCTGCTGCTGGCTGCTGTTGGCCCGCGTTCTTTCTGTTCGTCTGCGTGCACGGCTTTCTTCCGTGTGTCAGTACTGTACTGCGTCGAACCCTGTCTTCTTCCCACTTCCTTGATGCTACAGCGCTCTTGCTCTCTCTCTCTGCGCGGCTCGTCAAAGAGCGGCCACTGCGTTAGTAGTGCGTTCGACTGAAACGCCACCACACCATAGGATCAGTCTGAAATTGACAAGATTGCCACTACTGGCAGAAGAAAAATGCTGTATTCCGTATTTCTAATTTCTAAATGTAAGGGAAATGGCGAGAAGACGCTTCTTGCAGCTACTGCGCCGGCGCTTTGCTTCCTCGGCCATTTTCACTAGCTTGGACCTTGTTTTGACGTACGATACAAGCTAATAATGTATGTAAATATGTCGTTGTAAACTCAAATGCCAACTTTTTGTAACTTAAAAGTTTAAAAAAAAAATTATGGAAACCCCTTCTTTGTAACGGGAAAAATAGAGTACAGTATGTATACCCGGCTCATAAAATATTACTTATGCTTGTTATTCCCGTCTGCTTACGGTCTGCTACTTATGTTTACTTTTTAAATATATTCATAATTTACATTACAGTTGAACGGTTTTAATTTGAATTGTATCTCTTAATATTATAACTGACAGTTTCAATAAATTTGTTAATGAAATTTAGGAAAAAAATGATTATAAAATATCTTAGGTTATGTAAAGTTAGCATAAGAAAAATGTTATGTTTGAACGAATAACATATTCGAAATATTGATTTCAAATCGAACAGAGAATTTTTCGAGCATGTTTATTTGGATATCTAAAATATTAAAAAAAAATTTTTTTTCTGACATGCATCTGATCGCCGCTACCACCGCAACCACACATACATATCAATCCGATAGTTCGAAAAGAAAAAGGGTCTTTTGTAAACGTACAAACATTAAATTTCTTCAACACAGTCAAACTTTTACTTTTGATATAAATATTGAAAGTCTATACGCATGTATAAAGTTTTGCGAATGTATACAAAGTTTTTGAACGCTATTAGAGATTTAATGTTCAAAGGGTGAGTAAAATCTAAATATTTGTTTCAATAAAGTTTAGTAATTTAAAAATACTCTAAATTTTGTATACTCCGACTGTAATAAAAGTAAATACGAATAAAATAACAGAAGTTACGTACCTGTTGTCCGGATAAAAAACTGCAAACTCAAAATTTGATGTCAGCTCTTTATCGTTCAAAAGCAGATAGACGCTCTTGTAAGGGACTGCAGACTATCGGAGCGCTCGGATAGGTGCTCTAGAACAGTCTCTGAAAAATCTCAGGTTCGTAAGGTCTCGTTTACATATGTCAAAATCTGACGCTATTAACTAGAAATTTCAGAAAATAATATAAAATTGTATATTCAGAAAATAATCTATAATTGAACCATCGACAAAATGCAGCGGACATACTTTGTAATTACATTTTTTCAAACGAAAAATTGCGAGGAAATACTATTTTTTAAAACGAAAAATTGCGAGGAAATACTTTTTTCTAAAACGAAAAATTGCGAGAAAATACTACAGTAGTTTAACAGTTTTTATAATTGATTATTATACACGATATTTGATAAATCACCTACGATTTTCCAGTAGTGTCATGTGCACGTGAATTTTTACATTCACCGTGATTTTGGTTCACCCGACGGAAGTACCTCGGGGAAAACTATTCCAAAGGAACTTTTTTTAATTCTGTTTGAAATTCAATTATATTCATTTTTTTGTAAAATAAATCGTACATTGGTAATTATATTTTTATAATTTTCGGGTCGCAGTTAGTCTGTTTTACGCGCAGCGCGCGTTTCGAATAACCTCGATCTCCACTCGTCGTATTGAAAAATATTGTTCGATACACTAGATCGAGAAGTACTATTGTTACAACTTTATATATTACCGCTATTATCGTCATCGCGACAATTAAATCAATCTAATACTTCTCCGTTCTTAACCAATCTGAAATTTATAAAAATCTTTTTGATTCTGCGTAACGTAAAGTTCCAATTACGTGCATTTTTCGAATTTTACAAAATGCAATCTGAAACCCGCTGAATAAAGAAAAGTTTGCAATACGGACATAATGTTTTACACCGGTGTGTCATCCCCGAATATTACTATTCGCGGAGTCGATGTATAACCGTCGCAGCTCCTCTTGTACGCGGCAGTTATGTGACTCAGCTCTGGCGCATCTTCCTCGTCCACCTTATCACTCCGGAAGGAAGCTGCAAAGATAAAACAGCCGTAGCTTAAGACAATCAATAATGAAAACATATGATCCATCGACAATGAGCCGATCTCCCCGATCGTCCAGCCGCCTTATCAGTCTATTGTCCGGCGCAGCATCCACTTCATTTCCGAGAAGAATGCATATCTGCAATAGCCAAAAACATCCTTACTTAGCCAGCAGCTTGACACCGTAGAAGACAAAGAAGATCTTACCTATAAAATGACTCCTGCACCGGCTACGAGTCAGTCTCCGTCGGGTTTCCAAGCTGTAAATACGTATTTCAAATAAATAAATTATCGTTACTTACCTTTCTGTGTGTGTAATATTCATAATTACCCACACGTCCCGAACCTGTAACTGAACTCGGTCAGATCTTCATGTGAGCGTACAATTTTACAGCCTTGTTATGGAAAGTATACTTCTTAGTGCTTAGTGCTTCAATTTGCTAGACTTTACTTAACTTTTTGACGAACTTTGGATAAATTTTGAAAATTGCTGCCAAGCCTTGCAATTAGCGTTACATTCGGTTTCGAACTCATTGGCCTCGTTGCACAGGCTAACTTAGATCGTTGGTGATTAATTTTTTAAAAGAATTGACATAATCTTTAAGGACAATTAATATAAGTCAAATGAGTATTCAGTTATATATTTCAGTACATGTAAGCACTTAACAAAGTCGCCGGATTAAGTCAAGACAAATTTCATAAAGGCTGTTAAAAAATGTTTTTTAAAAAAAGCATATGTAAAAAATAAATATTTTGCTCAAATATTCTTACTAGAAATTCTGTATAATAAAAAAAACTCTTTGCCACATCTTGGAAGTTTCAGAGATCAGCAGAGGCCAATATCATTTCTTTCTTTCATCTTAGTATTTATGATTTATCGAAATTCTCAGAATTGAAATAAAGATCAACTGCATGCTGGTGAAATAAAAACACCGCAAATTTAATATAATTATCAACGTTAATTTTTATATCGCTTTATATTTTTTACAAGAAATATTAACGCTAATGCTAACGTATAACGCTGGATGAAACTTATTTGTAAGTAAATCAAAAAAGTTTGGCAAAAATATTCGAAAAGTAATATTGATAAGCATTTTAATGCTATGGTAAGGTGATCGTTGTTCTCGCCCGAGTGCGAGTTTATTTCACCCGACCGAAAGGCGCGAGTGACGATCACGCGAGTGTTTGAGAATCATTTTTTGCACGCGTCGCGAATAGTGCGATGTTGCAAGCGGAAAAATGGCACTCTCCCCGTTCCAAATAAATATTTTGCTTGAGGAGCTTGGGCTGAAAAAATTGTCCCTTTTAAATAGAAGGAAAATAAAATTGAGCTAATCTTACAACTCTATGATATTTTTAGAATAATATTATACTCAACTTTGCGAAATTTTAAGCAATTTTAAGATTTTTTACTCTGCATAAGAAATTCGTGAATTTCCAGTCGACAAAGCATAATTTTTTTTTGTCATTTTAATCTGAATGTTAAAGAGCTGCAAATAATAGATTTAAGTCAAAATGATAAAAAAATATAAAATTTTAAAATTTTGAAATAATGGAATGCATAAATTTCTTCAACTTGCAGTTTATGCAAAAGTCTTAATTAAAGATTACCTATACCCACACATTTTTCGGAGTTTCTTTTTAAAGTGTCCGTAATAAAATGGACGTTTCCTTAAATCTAGGGCTAAACCACTGATCAAATTAGTTTTAAAAACCCCTATATGAACCGGCGTCAATGTGATAATAAAGCCACATCATTTTCAATTTTTTTACCTTGAATTTTATTTTAATTTATATAGTAATTATAAAAATGATAACATTAACTTATTTATATACACTAAAAATTACAGGGAACTAAATAACTAAAATTGTATCCTTGCTTCTAATAAGGTTTTTAAAAGCTAATTTTTTATGAATTTTATTTGCTTTTTAAACCCACTATTTCTGAACTATTGAACTCCTAAATTATGAAACTCATGCTTATTATTTTCATTTTATATATCATAGATTTTTATAACTTTTTTAAGTTTCTGTAGACCCAAAGTTCCTCAGTACTCTATTAGATTTTTGAAAAATAACACGTGTACTTTTTGTATAAATAAAAACTTATCATAATCGAGAACCGTGGTGCTCTTGTTATTGTTACTAATTTCAAATCTGGAGATTAAATTTTGCCTTGTATTTCTTATACCTAGATCTTAAATTAATAAATTTGATTTTCCGAATCGTAACCTTGTGGATAGACTTTTCATGATTTTTAGATAATTTTTTCAACTAAATATTACATTTGTAGTATTTTTGCACTTGTTTTATTTTTATTATTATTTGTTTGTATGTAAATTTTATATTAGACAATTATTTTTATAAAAATATAATTGTACGTTGTACAATACGTTGGTGTAGGAGAACGAAAATAGAT
The DNA here is from genome assembly GCA_035582935.1 of Ormyrus thymus. NCBI lineage: Eukaryota > Metazoa > Arthropoda > Insecta > Hymenoptera > Ormyridae > Ormyrus > Ormyrus thymus. The sequence continues at coordinate 23,050,484 of JAWWEM010000044.1, read as the reverse complement.
TCTGTTTTGTTTATTTATGGAATTTCAACTGTTCTTTTTTTTTGTTATTTTTTGTTGAAACTTACAATAATCATAAATGATTTTAGTATATCGATAATAGAATTATTTAAAAAGAATGCAAATACTCTGATAGTATCCATGGCTATACGTAATACCTAACACCCAGCGACCCAGCTATGGCATCTATTCACGAATACGAATACGAATAAAAGCGAAGGCACAAATACGTATAATCTATACATGCGTACATGCTTCTGTGAGATGTGTTAGTATTTAGTGAGCATAGCCTGCACAGCCGCTGCTGAACATTTGGACGGCATCCTGGTGTCTCTACTGCTACATGTATTTATATGATTTACGAGTTTTTGAAGTGTAACTGAATTTCACATCTGTCATCTTTCGAAATCAAGGATAAAATCCAGAAGTAGATGTTTGTGAGGACTCAGTATTTACATTATGTATCATACAACGTAAAATAAAGATATATAGCTTTTACAGCTTATTATGGTTATTTTTTTATAGTTAAATACTGGATGAGGAAAGAACTAATTGAAGGTAAAATAAAGAGAAAAGTGCACTATACTTGTGTATATTTTTTTTAATTCAAGCTTTTTTTTAGAAATTGATCATTAATGTTTAATATTTAAAAAAATTTTTAAAACACTAAATTAAAACTTGTTATTTCAGAAATCCCTAATTTGGAAGAGAAGGGCTTATTATGAGAAAGGAAATAATTTATTCACAATCAAATAATCTTTTAGAAATTGGTAGAACAAAGATTCGTCATACAGAAACAAGGATGAGGAAATATTATCAAGCTGCTTTATTAATAACTGCAATAGTCAGTTTAGTATCACTACTTTTTTATCGACATGAGTATAATAGACTAAGATATGTTTTAGAGGTATTTAATTACTTTGGCAAACCTCATCAAGAAGGAATCAAAATTAGTTGTTCAAAAGATATTCCTGAAATTAAAAAGTTTCCAGTGGACTTAGGTGAACCTCTTTCATCATGGCAGAGACTAGATGATTATTTGTATGTTTACTCATCGTATGTTGTCAAAAATAAGAAAATTGAAACTGTTAGCTTTGGAGAGTTAAGTACTCCGAGTTTGAGTTGCCATATATTTTTTGATAATCTATTGACTCCTATTCCTGGAATATTTTCTTTTGTCATAATGGGAAATTCAAGTGATATTCCAGGAAGAACTGCCTATCGAGGGTATATTTTAATTTGTGAATATACTGAAAATATGACTCCAATTGGTGTATCGTTCCAAAAATCAGATCAAATACTGTACAATGTTAATAGTCCAATACTGCCAGTAAAGATTCAAGCAAAGTCTTTAATATATAATGGTAGTGCATTATGTGTAGCACCACCTTTAAATATTCTTATGTCTACCGCTGATATGATAAGTTTTCTAAGTTTTCATGAATTAGTTGGTATGAATCATTTTGTAATTTATGATTATGGCATACCAAACATGTTTCATAAAGCTCTAAAAAATATGGCACAAGAGCCAAATTCAACTTTTACATATGAAATAATTCCATGGAATTTTCCAATAAGGGAAATTCATCCAAATGTGATTAAGAACATTTTAGAAACAGACTGTTTGTATCGCACATACAACAAAGTTATGTATGCAGCAGTAGTGTCTTGGGAGGAGTATATTGTTTTGAAATTACATCATGTAGTTTCTGATTTATTAATAGATTATGAAAGAACTAAAATGTATGGAAATCGCTTTTTAATTGAAACACAATCATTTTGTACTCAGCAAAAAGATGATAAGCGATCAACAAATTCTACTCCAATTATTCTTCGAAAAATATATACTTCTCCTAATGCTTTAGATGCAAATTTCCTTTATATTTATAAACCTCATGAGTCTCTAAATGTGAAGAATATTAAGACATTAAAATCAGCTGTAAATTTAATTGTATTAAATCGTTATGTTTCTTGCAATGATTATAATGCCAACAATCTGGAAGCAAATAAGTATGAATCATCAATCTTAAGGTTTGCTGGATACCTTCAAAATTCTTCAATTTTGAAAAAATTTATCACAGGAAAATTGTTTGATCAATAAAGTTATGAAAATCCAATCTCTAAAACATGAAAGTTTAACCAAAGGAGTAAAAAAAATGAATGGACCATCGTTGTGATAAATACATTTCTATTTTAAATTTATAATGTAATTAATGCATCAAACTACATTATAGAAAGTAATGCTAAAGGTTGTTATACATCAAAAAGTAAAGTATTATTTAATTCTTGTTTAGTTATGTTCTTAGAAGACTGTTATTATTTAAATTTGTTGAATTTTATAATTTGTAATTCAGCTTTTAGAACTGTAAATTTATTAAACGTAATTTTTTCAATCTAACTTTATAAATGTTTTCCTTTAGAAATAATTTAGCTTTGATAATTTTTTGTCAAATTGTAAGTAATTTTGTAATATAAATAACTGCCATTGCTAATTTTGCCACTAAGATTTGCTATGAATCTTCAATAAAGTTGTAAAGAATTATTATATCAGTAAGCAATATTTGATATAATTTTAATTTGTTAGTAACGTATAATATGTTACATAAATAAACATAAAATTATAAAAATCAAATTGTAAACTTAAAATTTGTATTAACTCTAGCGATTAATAATACTCAAATCAAATTTTTTATAAAAACATTGAATTACATTTATAAACATTTTTTCTAGATAAAATAATAACAATGAAATTAAATTGCTGAAATTTTGTTAAAATATAATTATGTAATAAATATTTGTTGCAAACAATATTAATACCAATTTTTAATATCTGTTCCTTATTATTTAATCATATATAATTAATAAAATTTAGAACTAAAAACACTTCAAAATATTTTGTATAAACTTTATTTTCAAAGATTGTTTAATGAATATTTAATAAACAATTTATTTAAAGTATTTAATTAAAAAGCAGCTAGACTAACATTTATTTAATTATTTCAGTCTTTGCATGATTGCAGAGTTTTGAAGATTAGCTTCTTCAATAGTTTTCTCCTCTTCCGTTAGTTCCTTAGTAGGGAAAGTTGTTTGCAAAGTAAATTCTCTGTGTGCATATTGTGGTCTCATACTTATGATGTTGTTAAGGAAATATTTTATACAAATAATACAATATACTAAATTTAATCATCCAATAAAATTTTTTTTAAATATTACTAAAAGTAATAATTGCTAACAAGAACTATAATAAAAATAATTTTAAAAGAAAAAAGTAATTTTTTATTTATTAAAAAGGATACGTTGTAATATATCTTCTGATGTCTCCTACAGTATGAGTCAGATTAAATTGAAGTCTAACATTACTGCCATCTGCTAATCTTATTTGAATTGTTGTTAATGGCTGCTCAGTATTAAGATTCAATTGATTTCTTGCTAGTGCTTCATTAGCAGCTTGATCTGCTGGATCTGCTGGTATTGTCATTCCCACAGTTGCTGGAGAAGGACTGAAAAAAATGGGTGTTTTAGGATATGAAGATAAATAATTAATGAAACAAGATTTTCACTTACCTTCCAAGAATTTGACCTTTACCAGAAAAAGCTTTGACTTTAGATTTTGGAGGACTATACTCTTCATGTCGATGATCTTCCATATCAAGGCGTACTTCTCCTCCTTGTACTTCTTGTCTAATTTCCATTGGGATTTCACCTCTTTTAATTGCTGCAAGAAATTCTGAATTTGCTGGATCATCATAAGCTCGAATTTCCCGGTCATTAATGGTAAATCCATTTTGCCACAGTCTTAAAGTAATTAGTCCAGTAGATGGTCTTCTTTCTGATGGTGAAGGTGTAACAACTGTAAAGTAAAATTAATTAGCCAGTGATATATTACATCATAAAAAAATATTCGTTCTTAATATCATTACACAAAAATATATGTAGAGTATTGATAATTTATAATATAAATACTAGTCTTTTACTAAATTTATTTTGAATAAAAGAGAAAATACTATGTGGAATATAAAAAATGTTCACTAACTCAAGTAATATAACAATAAAAAACAAATTTTCAAATAATAAAAATAAATTTACCTTCTGTATCATTACTAGTCATTCCCAATTTATAGCCTGTGCCACCAAATGTGTTTGGTCTATGATGAGTACTTGATCTACTTGATTCACCAGTAGAGTGTTCTTGACACGATTTAAACATATCTGTAATAATATCACTCTTTTTTCCAGGCCCTAAAATTTGTTGTCCACTTGAATCAGAACCACCAGCATAAAATGCTTGTCCTTCTTCTTCGTCTGAACTGCTATCTTTGTTTTGCAGACCTTGAATGGTTCCAAAATTTGATTTCTTTTTAGGCTTAGAAGCCTTTTGTTTTGACGACTTCATACTTGTAGGAACAGATTCTTTTAATGTAGCTAAATTACTTGCTTCTTCATACAAGTTTTCTTGTACTCTACCTTCACCTTCTTGATTTGGTGGATTTACATTGTCTGTATCATTCTCAAAAAAACTAGCAAGGGCAACCTGAAACAACATATATTCATAATATTTACACAATATTTCTTAACATATACTTTGTCCACTCTATTATTTTTATGACCAAAGACTTAATTTTATTATTAATATTAGGTTATGCTTATTTCTATCAAGCAAAGCTTGCAGATATTATTTTTTTAAGTTAACTATTTAATACTACGAAATATTAATTTATCAAAATAAAATGAACAATTATTCCATTACTTTGTTGTCTTACATCAATTTGCCAAGCAGCGGATTCCAGGTAAAACTGAGCTCTTTCACTGTCAATTCCAGTGATATCTGCGAAACGTGCAATCAAAGAATCTTGATTGTTATCCATTGTAATATTATATATTAAAAATTTTTCTAAAGTAAACTTTAATCAATCATTAAATCTATTATAAAACTTATAGAGTGACAAAATTTTATGCGTGATTCTTTCTCTTCAATTTCTCGTTTGTCATCGAGAGAGGCCACGGTGTTTAAGCTTTGGCAAGCTTGCAGTCTGCATCCTATAGTTTGTTGATAAAATTTCATTTTTATAAATTTGGTAGTACTAACTTTGAATTTAGATCGCGCTAATTCTCCGTTTATTTAATAAACAAGTTGTTTAGGTGACATTATTTTTCTCTATTTGATCTAATTGTATAAACACAATATAACAAATAATATGTAAAATATATTAATTAAGAAAGAAAGTAATTATAAGTAAGTTTAAACATGATACAATTAGACTAGTTTAAAGTTAGGTTAAAGTAAACTCGTTTTAGTTTTATTTGAGGATAGGTGAAAATGAAAAAAATACTAATTCATTATATACATTTTATTTACCATTGTACGTAATACAGATAACAATTTTTTTTATTAATTTTTTAAGAAACTATTCAGCTTGACAATATAGTGCAGTGCCCCTTTTAGTCCATATTTTTGGATTTGTATCAGATCTTAAATTAACTGACAAAATATAATTATCTAATAAATTTTCAGAAATACATTGACTATTATGTAGATTAGGTGTAATATACAAGGGACATTTAAAAATATTTATAGAGTTTACATTTTTTTTCAGTGTTAATTCCATTGAAATAACAGGCATGTCATTAAAAAAAACTTTTGTCTTACAATCACCTAATGATTTAGTTTGTTCATTCCATTTGGCTCCTACTAAATAAAGGCCATATACATAAATGGAATTTTCAGGTACATCAATGTCATTAGTGGGATTTTTTAATTCCAGTACATTAAAATCAAATGTAACTTGATCAATAGGAACTTGTTTTTCTTTTGCGAAAATCATTTTTTTAGCACACAGTAATCTTTTACAAGACATTAACCCTCCAAACCAGTAAAATCGGGGATGACCATTATCAATCCAATTATTTACAAATTTGATTCTCTCTAAGAAATCAGAAAAAAATTTAGACAGTTTTTTTGTGTGTAAAGTGAAATGAAGTTTCCATGACTTTGGAACTAGTCCTTGAAGTATTTCTTCTGACGTTTCTTCTAATTCTTCTGTCCAAATTAAATATCCATCATAAGCTTTTTTAAGCTCTTTCAATGAGTTTCTTATTTTAGTCAAATATTTATTGTACATCTTAATCTCCTCTATTAATACATAATTCAATAATTCTATCTCTGTAACTTTGTATTTTTTTTGCACTTTCTTTATATTGAAGTTTTCTGGAATGGTTTCAAGAATATTAGCAACTATTAACTGCACTTGATTGTTTTTACTTTCAATGTCAGGAATCACAGCTGCTTCATTCAAGCTTGACAGTGAATTTAAAAAATCTTTGACTTTGATACTGTTTTTTATTATGGCAACATTTTTATCAAGGCAAAAACTTTCTGGTGATGGTTGAGCAGGTATACTATTTCTGATATGCTTCAAGTAGTCTCTATATTCAATTCTTTTTGGTACTCTGTAGGTACGAACAGTATCAAAGTCATAATTTGAATCGCTTGCAACTCTATAATTACAATAATCTGCAACTAAAGAATCTAAATAAATTTTATCTTGAACATCCATTATTTTACCTCCATAATTACATTCTCCTAAGAAGTAAGTTAAAGCTTTATAAGGAACTTTGTCACATTGGTTAATCCAATTCTTTAGCTGAATAATTGACATTTGTAAATCTGATTCATCAAAGTCATATTCAAAATTCCAGCTTTGAATTCCAAAATTTCTTCTCTCCCTAATAACAGCATGGAAAAGACAAAATCCGTAAAGAAGTTTTGTAAAGGCTTTGTCTTTTCCAGGGCAGCCTTCGAAAAATTCTTTCTCCTTGATAGGCTCGGATTTGTAAGTCCAGCTCAGAGTTTGTTTTATGTCGTAAGGAGCATCGAAAGCAATTTTAATGCTATTTTGTAAAATACCTATTGGAAATTTATCATTTGATTGTGTACTCATCCAAAGTCGGAAGCCCAAAGACGTATTAGTTATGTCAAAACTTTCCAGCATCTTTTCAAGTTTCATCATCCACGGCAAGGCGAGGTGACAGTTGTGCAAGAAAACCCATTCTCCGTTCTTGCGCGCCATCTCGATGATCAGCTCTGCCTTTTGCTCCTGCGCCGGACCCATCGACAGCGAGTGCAGTTTCGTGGAAAATCCTAAAATCTTGGCGAACTTGTTGACGATCGCAAAGGGCGAGGAGTAGCTGGGCAGAATAAATATTAGAGGTACGAGGCAGCTCGATTCCGCGTAGGGCCGAGTGATGTTGCACGGGGCGAAGGAGCACTGGCCCATCACCGACTCGACGAACTCGCTTATTTTCAGGATTACTTTGTCGGGGCACAGGATCTTTATTACTATCAATTTTTGAAAGGGCGTCAGTTTGTTGTCCCAGGGTGCGGGTATCAGGCAATCCTCGCAGTCTATTGCGGTGCAATACTTCCTCCACTTTGTACTGTTGGTGCTGAAGCTACTCGCGAAGCTTTGAAATACCGGCAGCGCATTGCTGATTCTGCATATTTCGTTCCACGACCTGTCCGGTAACCAAGAGGACGCTGGATTGGGAGAGGCGTCCTCGTGCTTGGTGCACTTCCCGATGCTCATGAATATGTTGAATTCTTGCTCGGTCACTTGCTCGGTATCCAACAAAGTTTTCGCGCACAAAATGAACGAGTAGATCAGCTTGTGCTTCTCGAAAAGGGCGTTGTGAACACTTTGATGGAGATTTTGAATGGACGACATTTTTAAATAATCGATTCTTCTTCGGTGAATGACGCTTCTGTTGGACGTCTCGATGGATTTGATGTACAGCTGGGTGAACCAGGAGAGCGAAAATCTGTACATGTAATTTAAATTTGGTAGCATGTTCAGCGTGCTGTAAAGATCGGCGCAGTACTTCGTGAACTGAATGTAAGTTTCTCGAAATGCATCGATTTCTTCTTTCGAAATTTGGGCGGCTTCCTGGCGCTTCGTAAGGTCCATCGCAACGCTTTTCGACGCGTCCAATATTTTGATCGCCCCTTCGTCCTCAAGAATGTTTGTACTGCAGGTCGAAAGGGCGTGTAAAATATTGTCCTCCTGCTGCTTAAGGATCCTCTTGTTATTTATATTTTCAACTAAAATCTTTTCAAATTTCTCTTGAAGTTCCGGTCTCTCCCTGGATATCACAATATCCAAAAGTCGATCTCGAAGAGCGTCGCTGGGCAATAAGAAGTCCGTGACCGTGACTTTGTTGAAAACGTCGATCGAGTACGAAGGATTGTTGTGTCTCGTAGTCATGTAAAATCGAAAGCTCGGCTTGTACAAGACACTGCTCTGCCCAAGATCCGTACTCCAGGACACGGACGCTTTCGAAATGTCGCGGGCAAGAACGGGATCGAGCAGAACGTCGACTTCCTCCAGATTTTCAAGTAGAACCGGATTGCCGACCTCCATGCTGATGCGAATGGTCTTCATGAAATCCGAGTCCGTGACTTTCGTCACCTGCAAGCTGTTCGCCTTCTCCATGTTTCTTATCCACTCGTTCGCTTGGGTCTGCGGGTCGACGAACAGACACCACAGGGGCGAATTTTCCATTATTATCGCGTTCTGCAGGGAGAACTGGTTGTTCGACAAACCGGACAAGTGCCACGTGTTCGTCTTGGTTTCCTTGCCCAAAAATCGCACGAAATTGTAATCCTCGGAGAAAGGGATGCTCGAGGCTCTTATCGACTCCTTCCACTGCAGAACGCTTCTCTCGCGATACACGAGACTGAGCGGCGACAGGTACGTTATCATTGCGCTCGACAGCAGCACGTCGCCCGGCAGATTGTCGTGCAGCCTGCCGAGCTTATTCGACGAGTCCATCCACCTCGTTTTCTCGCCGGCTAAGCTCGCTATGAGGTCCTCGGCCTTCCTCAGCTTCGCGCTGCAATTCTCCACCTTCTTCTCCAGATCCACTTTCTTCAGGAGCGTCGCCGCCAAGTTGCTCTTCAATGCCGACAGCTTCAGATTCAAGTCGGCCAGCGTTTTTCGCTTGGCGTTCAAGAACGCCTCCGTCTCGTCGCACTCCCTCTGAGCGGCGGCCAATTTCTCCTTCTTCGGAGCCACCACCTTGGCGACCTCGTCGTAAGAGACCATCGCCCTGACCCACTTGCAGAGGCCCTCGGCGGCGCTGGAAGCCTTCGCCACGATGTGGGGCATGAAGCTCTTGTCCGACATGTAATTCTTCTTTATGGTGGCCATGATGGCCGGCGCGATGTTGTCCTTGTCGTAGTCCTTGAGGTTCTGCAGGAAGTTCATGTCGCCGAGCACTCGCTTGCTCGGGCCCCAGAAGTCCATGCTCTTCCTGCCCGTCACCGGGTCCACGACCCTCTCCGAGGGCACGCTCAGCATCACGCAGACCGCCGCCATCACGAGCTTGATGGTGTCCGGCGGATTCTTCATGGCCTTCACCAGGGTGATGTCGGTCGGCTTCAGAGTGTTGAGAGCGGCGAGCGCGTCCTCCAGAATGGGGATAGCCACCGCGAGCTCGGCCTCGCACTCGGCCTTCAGGATCCCGGCGATCTCGGCCTTCTTGTTGGCTATCTCCTCGTCCCGCTTCACGAGGACCGTCGCCCTCTCCACGCTGACGTTCTCGTTCTCGATTTCCTTCATGGTCGCCTCCGTCTCTCGCGCCGACGCCTCCAGCTGCGGCCGCAGCCTCGTCAGGGTGTTCTTCATATCCGCCACCTCTCGGGCTGCGAGCTGCAGTTTCTCCAAGCCCGTCAGGTACCGCTTCCTTTTCAATTTTATCTCCTCTTGCTTTCTCAGCATGATGGAAACGTAGACCTTTATCGAGCGAATGAAGGCGGACGACGTCAGGTAGAATCTCTTGCCGGTTTCTTCGTAGTAATCGACGCTCGTTTGTCTCGCTTGTCCGTAAATGTGCTGACTCATTTTGACTATTGGAGACTTTACGCTTTCGGGCACGTTAACGTCTTTTACGTAGTGCGTGGCAACTTCCTCGAGTGCCTTCTCTGGCCAGGAGTCGAACCAATTTACAGTGCACTGATCGATCAATTTCGGGTATTTTTTTAGAAAATTCTGCAATGCTTTACCGATGGGGCTAATATTGAGAACGAAATGCAATCTCTGCTTGCATTCGTTGAAGAAATAACTGAAAATACTTGCACTGTCCAGTTCCAAGTTTCGATTACCTTTTTGAGCGTCGAGTCGAACCGATTTGACTATTTCTCTTTGTTCATCTTCGATAAATAATTCAGGTATCTCTCCCAAACTAAGAAAACTGTTAATGTCGTGCAGAAATATTGGCTTCAGTTGACGATCTGTTATTAAAAATACGTAGTCCTTCTTCAAGGATCCACAATCCATTAGAATCGATTTTAAATCTTCTTTCCACGAAGCTTCATTGTAATTCTCATCTAATATCGGCTCGAACAAAGATTGTTGCTGGATGTACGACGCTAATCTCGATAAAACTTTTCTTCCAGATCCGCTGGAACAGACCATCAATAAATTTCCTCCTGGAATCGCTAAAACGCGACATATTCTTATCAAGTGCTCGACTGTGTGACAAGTGACGACGAGATCGATTTTACGTTCATTACTTTCGTTGTGTTCCTTTAGGTATTGCAAAAGTTTGCTTTTTAAATTTTCAAGCGAACTCAATTCTTCGTACTTTCGTTTGCTTTTATCTGCATCCATAAAATTACCAAAACTAAGATCCTTAAAACTCTCCTTGTTTATTTCGTCGTTCTCGTACTTCGGTAAGTAATCAAAAACGGATTCAAATGGGTCTTTAAAACATGATTTAACGGACTCGCGTATTTTCAAAAATAGCCAGTCTTTATCTTCATCATTTCCGATACGGTCACCCAACACTCGGAAAGTTTCGTGCACCCACAGACGTATAAAAGTTACTTTAGTCTCCACCGACTCCTTGTGAATCAAACCACAGCCTTTAATTATTCTTTGTACGTCGTGTAAGGAAAATTGATAGAGAACTTTCGTCGGAGTGGGCTTCAAATTTTGTACTGCCGCGAGGTATACCTCAACGGTGGCGTTGGTAATTCCGTTTACGGTACTCAGGACGTCCGTGGCGAATGAATTTCTTTTCAAATCGATCGAAAGCTTATTCGAAAATATTCGAAATATGTTGTCCTTCGTTTGCGAATACATTGAGAACACGTTAAAGTGCCGAAGGAATCGCGGACAGACATTTTTAAAATCCCGTCTGCCCGTGGACAGAGCCGCGGCAAATAGTGTATTTGAAATAATGATTTTTTTCACGCCCTTCAGGTCGTACCAAAATCCATAGTCCATATACTGACGAATTAATTCTAAAGTAAAATTCGCGTGCGACTGGGCCTCGGCTGCCGCGTTCAGATCGTCAACGAATTTTATGCAATATCTGTTCTTTGACGGTCCGTATTTGTAGCGATTAATTTTGTTTAACTTCGACAGAAACAGTTCCTGAGCTTTATCTGATTTCAGCACGGAATAAAAGTTGAAGTGGTTCGTAACGTAATCGTCCTTCGAGATTTGGGAGAAGTAATTTTGAAAGAAAGTTGTTTTACCACTTGAATACTCGCCGCACAAAAGAAATGGCATTTTATTCTTAAGATGCAAGTTAAAAAGCATAGTTAACTTTATGCTATTTACGGTTGAAATAAAAGGATCTTGAATAAACGGGTCCTCCTTTGTTTTGTCCATTTTCATGATTTCTCCACAATTTCTCCAGTTGCCAGGTCCCTTAAAAATGTAAATGTTATCTCGTAATTTGCCCTCTCCGGGCAGCGAAACCTCGTACTGTTTGGTTTCTTTCGGACGAGGATAATTTTCATTTGTATTGTTCCACAAAGCCAGGTAAAATTCTTCAAACTTCTGTTTAGAATCGAAGTCCAACGTTCCGGCTAACGCCCAATTCGTTGCCATTATCAGCGCGGCTTGGGACCAATACATAATGTAATCTTTCGGATCCTTTTCCTTTTTATCCAGATTTTCTTCCAGCGCGTTCTCCATGTACATTTTGAACAGATTCAGTGTCGACATAACAAGGTGCATGTCCGTCAGTGCTAGAGTGACTGTACAATGACTGTGTATAAATTCTAAGCAAGGATCTATGGTCCAGTCGAATAATGCATAGATTAGCTTTTGATAACCTCTAAATTGATCCACATTGATAATATCTATTAACAGATACGGCCTCCAGCCTGCCACCTCGACGTGTAAAATGCCACATCGAGAAATGAACGCGGGCGAAGCGTCGTTTAAATTTAACGTTTCAAAAAATATCTTCACGTCTTCGCTTAATATTATTTTTTCGTTCGAAGTTAAAAATAACGTTTGGTTAATATCAAAAGCTGTCTCTAATTTCTCTATCCACGATGAACACATATCACCGTCGAATATTAACCACTTCCACTTTGAATCGTCGTCCTTTACAAATTTGCGAATTGTATCGGAGCAGATTCCGTCGATCCATTCGCCCGTCGATTCGTCGACAAATCCGTAAATTTTGTTGGTGCTCAAAGCTCCCGGATTGATTACTTCGCAACTTATTTTGAATTTGTTATTTTGATTGTCTTGCTCTTGCTCTTGCATTAATAATAAAGCGTCCAAAAAGATGCGTAAAATGGTCGATTTGCCGCTGAAGGGCTCCCCTACTAGTATCATGGTTTGCCTTAAATGCATCATTTCGTACAGTTGTATAATTTTCAGTTTTAACCCGTCGTGATTGCTCAATTGTTCACTTGCACAAATTTTTTCTACGGCTTCTAATAGATTGTCGTGATTTGGCGGAGGCAGCTCCAATCCTGGAAATGACTTGTTGAGGATGCTTTGGAAAATAACAATATCGTCGTGTAAAAATTGCGAAATGTTTACGTCGATCAAAGATCGAAAGAGCAATATCTGTTCGTCTTCGTCTGGATACGTAAACTTCAATTTTCCCGCCGTCAAAATGACGGACTTTAAATTTCTTAAATTAAAGTTATATTGCTTCTCGGAAGACATTTGATCCTTACAGAGATTGTAAACTTCTGTAAGTGATGTAGCTAAATTTTTCGCGTCGCTAAATCCCGCGGCAAACAGCTCTATTTGGCAAATCTTATCGATATCGGGATTCATAAAACACACTGTTCTAAAATGTAATTTTAAGTTTTCCGGTATGTTCGATAAATGTTTTGCCATTGGATTTGTATTAAAAGTGATGTAGCAATTAGGATTAAAATTAAGTTGCGTTCCGTCAATGTTGATTGAACTTAAATTCATGTTCTTCGATTGAGAAATTCTAAAAACGTACTGAGCGATTACAGAAAGTATTTCCTCTTTTATTCGTGTAAAATTCTTAAAGTATACCCAAGCTTCGAAAGTCACCAAGCCTTTAAAAATATTACCTATGCAGTTGTAATCTTGCCTGTCGTCTCCAGAAAATACGAAGAAAGGAACCGCTACGGTTCTCGCTAGATTTTTTATAGTCTCGGTTTTCCCGACGCAGGAGAAACCGGTTAAAGTTCCAAAATAATTTTGGTAGTAAGCTTCCATTAGGCTTCTGTAGCATCTTTCTGTAAGAGGTGTATTGACTAGGATGCGTTGACTACTGCTATAATACTCATAAGCGTATTTGATGCAGGTATTGATAATGTGAACTTTCACGTCTTCTTCTTCTTCATAATAAAATCGAATTTGAGCTTTCCAGTCGAAGTCGGAATCCTCGTGTACTTTTTTCTCGATAAGCAGATTAATTACCTCTTCTTGATTACTGAAGAGGAGCACCAGCGATGTCATGGTTTCCCTATCTTTTCTACTTAAATTAAGTTTCAAATACTGCTGTGCATTCTCCTTGTACATTTTAAATCTTTCGCTTAAATTGTTCAGCGTTTCGATATCGAAGTCTAAGAAGCAGCTATGAATCTGCGAGGTCCAAAAAATTTGCCAAATACAAAATGTTACCATTGCCGGAGTTTTTGCAATCCATTGTATGCACAGCTCGTTATTGAAACTCTCTATTGACTCGGTTAGCTTACATTTAATTGTACTAATTATTTCTTTATTCAATTTTACAAGCCAATCCGCGGCCGAGCCATCTTTCAATAAAATTGAAATATTCTTTTTCAAACGCAATTCTTCGCCCCCTTCGCCAATTATAGAAAAAATATGAAATTCTTTGTCCATTTTTATTTTCGAAATGTTTGGAAAACACTTTTGTATTTGCGATTTCTTTTGCGCAAGATTTTGATACTCGAACAAGAGCTGCATGATTTCGCTGTCCGATAGAAAAAAGAGTCTCGTAAAATAAAGTCTCAATTGTTCAAAATAATCATGCACCTTCGAGCTTATGAGTTCCAAGGCATATTTGCTCTTCTTTAGTTTGTCTAATACACTCAAAGATTGTGTAAGATTGTGAAAGGTCGGTACCGATGAAAATGATTCTTCGATGGTCTTTAAAATTAAGTTTACAGAGTTGTATAGATCAACTTCAATTTCTAAGTGATTTTGTACAATTTCGTTAGAAAAAAAGGAACTTAAATACTTACAATGCTCTTGCACACAATTCCAATACTCAATGGTATCGCGAACACAGCAAAGTTTCTCATAAAAGTCAACTACTTTCGATTCGATGGGCGCAATAAAATACGAAGCTCGCATTTTCATAATCTGAATAAACTGTTCTTCCAAAAGGATTTCTATTCTATCCTCTTCTGAGAAAACCGGCAGCTCGGCGGCTTCGTTAATTGACATTTCGAAGCTGATGTCGTTCCATTCTTCGATCATGGCGTTCAGCTTCTGTTGAAGCGCCAATTCCTTATTCGCTCCGATGCTTATGACCTCGTACTGTTGAAAATCTTTCAACAGATTTAAATGAATTATTTTTCGCAAAGTCGTGCCGGCATTCGGTATTAAATTAATGCCAGCAATTTTCGACATCTCGCTCCAGTGACGTCTTTCCAATGCCGGATTGCACATACAGATGGCCAGGGGCACGTACATTTTGAATTCGTTCAGCTCGTTCAAAGACTGCCAGCACAGCTTCAGCGGGGCCGGCTGCTGCATCGGATCGGGATCGTCGGCGATTCCCGAAAATTTGAAAGGCTTGTTGGCCGTCAGGTCCGATTTGATTTTGACCTTGAACATTCTGTGCATTTCCGTAATTTTTTCCAAATAATCGTTCGTCTTCTTGTCTATCACCTGGGCGTCCAAGTACTCGAAGGGCCCGTCCATCCAAACCTCGTAATCTCTTCGCCACTGGGAAATTATGTGCACCAAGGAACAGAACGACTTCATTATCTCTTTGATCTCGTCGACTTTCGGGAAAGGCGTCTCCGGGAACTTAAAAAGCTTCTCTTCCAGATTTATCCACTCGATTTGGCCGTCCACCTGTTTAATTTTGCTTAAAATTAGAGCGAGGAACTCCTTGTACTCTTGGACTCTCTTTGCGTCGTCCATGTCGTCGATTATCACCAATTCGGGAAAAATCGCGTCGATCTCGCCGCTCAGCACGGTGATCTTCCTCTGAAGCTCGTCCTCCAACTCTCCCTTCTTCGCTTCGCAAAAGATATTGTGCTGGCTGAAAACCGGCTTTATCAGCTCCAACCAGTTGATCGTCGTTTTATTCAATTCAACGTGCTCGTCGGACAGTAGAGCTATTTGTACTAAGGAGCAGAGCATCTTCACCGATCTCTCGATCCTCCCCTCCAGTTCCTTGATCAAAACTTTCGAGGCGTGCGACACGTATTCGGTGAGCTCGAATAAGGCTTTAGTGTCGTCCGGAATGGTGAGTGCTCGACTTTCGAGGTTCTCGAACTCCATGCAGATGGAGCGGTTCAGTTCTTGATGATTATCGATGAGCTCCTTGATCAGCATGTTTATTATCTCCGAGGTGTTCAGCTTTAAACTGTTGATGGCCGAAGTCTGATTCAACGTTCCAAAATTGTAATAAACGTTAGCTACCATCACGCTAACTTCTGCCAAGTACGCGTTGAACTTGTCCACTTCGGAGCAGTACACTTCGTAGTCCTCTTTACTGGCGATTAATTGGAGTATTCGATCTTTAGTCGCGTTGGAGCAGAGTGCACTAAAACGTGCACGAATGCCTTCGTAATACTGGCTCAGCGGATTGAACTTTTCCTCGAGCACTTGCTGCAATTTAGCGTGGGCTTCTTTTAAAAACCATTCCGGCAAATCGACCTTGATGTATTTAGCCTTATCGCTTATTTTCAACCACTCTCTTAGAGGCACAAGTTCTTGGCCTATGCTCGTTACGTTATCGATCACTTGGTGATACACGGAGAAGATCTCCTCGATGCTGGGCTCGATTTCTAAAGTGTCGTTCCTGCAAAGCAGCTGCAATTTCAATTGGGCGCAGCTTCCGGAGCTTCTCAGAACTTCGATAAGGCTATTAATACTGTTCATCATACTATTCAATATCTGTTGCACCATAAAACTTTCAGCACAGTGCAACAATTTTGGCAGTCTTTTGTCGTCCTTCAGATCGTCTAGTCGGAGCATGTCGTTGATAATTTCGTTGTAACACTTATTTTGTACTATCGATGAATTTTTTTGTATATCACTGATTATCATTTCGTTTAATTTACGTATGTGTAAATCTTCAAAGGATTTGTAGCGCTCGAAATTAATGAAGCTTTTGGGAAGACGATGAAACATGGTGTAGGAAATGTTTCTTATTAGCTGGTGAGACAAGAAGTACTTTTTTGACATTAGCTTTTTGTTGATGCTAAATGACGAGCTGAAATCTTCACTGGACGCTCTGTACTTCAAGTGAATTTGTGAATGCTGAACATCATCTGGATCTGTTTCTGATATCTTGACGGTAGTTCTTATTTTTAAGTTTTTCATTTCTTTTAAATAATCTTGCCTTACTTCTTTCATGACAGACATTAGGAAACCAATATGCTTTCTCTTGGAAGTTTTGGGAATTAATTTTAAAATATTGTCTTCCCATTCTGGTAAAAGGCCTTGTAACGAAATTGTTTTTGCTATTTTTATAAGTTCTTCCGTGTAGTGCGTTTTCGAAAGACGTTGAACGCTGGTTTTCCATTTATCTGTAGCTTTCTGCGGAGGAGGCTTGGATTTCACTAATTTTAAAGCATGAGCCCGAAATTTTTGAATTGGATTTCTTTCCAATTGTTCGCTTTTTAAGTGGTCAATTTGAGGTAACGGTGTTAAACGAGGCACTTTGGTTTTGTCATTAACTAACTTATAAAATTCTTGTTTTTCTGCCATTGTTGCGAGTGCATATAAACTTTACTACTTGAAATTTAACGTAAGATGGTGAAAAGTACAGAAATAGAATAGAGATCTATCAAGTTTTGTCAGTATCCAAGGAAACAAGTCAATTGCATGTCTACAGTAGTATGCACTTTATGTAGGTATATCAACAGTATGCATATATAGTGCTTTAAGAACTACCTTGTATTTTTCAGGCTCTGAAATCAGTGCACTGTTATGTGCGTGTTTATTATGAATGAATAACATATATAAGTTGGGAGAATTGAATGTAAACAAGTATTAAGATTGAAATATTATTTTAATAATTGTAGAAGATATTGTACAAAGAAGATTGTTGAGGTTATAAATTTTGTTTATAAACTTATTAAAACAAAATGAGTAATATTTATATTCAAGAACCACCCACTACGGGAAAGGTAAAAATCAATTTATAAAATAATGCTTTAATTATTTAGTGATTTAATTTTTAATTTAACCTAAAACTTTGTAATTCAGGTGATTATGAAAACAAGTATTGGGGACTTAGATTTGGAGCTATGGACAAAAGAAGCTCCTAAAGCATGTAGAAATTTTATTCAATTGTGCATGGAAGGATATTACGACAATACAGTATTTCATCGAATTGTTAAGGGATTCATTGTTCAAGGAGGTGATCCTACTGGTACAGGCGAAGGTGGTGAAAGCATATACGGAGAACCTTTTAAAGTATGTATAATTTAAACAGTCATTGTAAGTTTTATTGACATTTATAATTAACAAAAATTGAAATTTCTTTTATTCCAGGATGAATTTCATTCAAGATTGCGGTTTTGTCGAAGAGGTCTATTGGCTATGGCAAATGCTGGAAAGGATGATAATGGATCTCAGTTTTTTTTTACACTCGCTGCAACTCCTGAATTACAAAATAAACATACAATATTTGGAAAAGTTGCAGGAGAAACTATTTATAACATGATAAAACTTGAAGATGCACTAGTTGATGAAGTAAGAATTTTTTAATAAAAGTGTAAAATCTTAATGCAATTTACTAATATAGTACATTTATATTTTCATTTTAGACTGATAGACCTATTTACCCTCAAAAGATATTAAAAACAGAAATTTTAACCAATCCCTTTGATGATATTGTTTCAAGAACAGTTCCTAAGAAAAAAACAAGTGAAGAAAAAACAAGAAAGAAACATAAGAAAGGAGTGAAGTAAGTATTACAAAGAATGAAAATATTTAATTTTTTTAAAAAGGAGTCATTATATACTTTAAACAATTTAATATTTGATGCGATTATTTATTGATCAAACCACAGTAAAAATACATAAAAATTCATTTCAATCTTGGATATTTAAAGAAATAATATTATATATTTACCTTTGTTATTTAATAAAAATATAATGCATTTATATTTCACAGAGATTTCAAATTATTATCTTTTGGTGAAGAAGCTGAAGAAGATGAAGAAGAATCGGTAGTATTAAATAAACAATTAGGTGGTAAAAGTAAATCAGCTCACGATAATTTATCTGATCCAAAATTAAGTTCTCAGCCCGTTATTGAAAATATTCCACCAAATAAAAAATTTAAAAAGGGAGAAGATAGTGACGATTGTGAAGATAGTGATGATTCTCAAACAGCAGAGGAAAAAATTGCTGCAGCAAAAGAAAAGCAGTAAGTTTGTATTAATTTACAGATCAAATTATGATTACTTTTATCACAAAGTTTTAGAAAATTTGATATCTTTTTTTTATGAATTATCATTTTAGAGAAATGGCACAGCGAATAAAAGATAAGTTGAAAGGTTCAAAGAAAAATGTCAAAGTAGGAAAAGAAGAACCTCAACCAAATGAGGATGACGAATCAGAAGAAGAGTATTATCTTGGAAAAGATAGAGTAGAAGAGAGAAAGAAAAAAACGTTTGTACCATTTTTTAAATTTACTATATAGTTTTTAATAGTGCAGTATTTTTATTAATTATTTCATGAATTTTTTTAGCGAAGAAATTAAAAAAGAAATTCGTAGTTTTAAGCGTGAAATGAAAAACGAACAAAATAAGAAGTTGGAAGATGAAAAACAAAAAGTAGACGAAAAAAAGCAAAAAGAAATAAAGTCTGAACTAACTAAGCAATATCAGGAAACAAAAGAAAAGTATAAAATGCAAGCTTCTAAATTGCCTTTGAAAGGTAAAACGATAAGTTATATTGAAAAATTATTGTCAAGTACAAATAAATTAATTACTTAACGAATTTTAGGTTCTTCACGAGAAAACTTTACGTTTCAGTTACTTAATAAATTCAAGCAAAAAGTAAGTACTATTCTGGAAACTGTAAGTGACGAAAAACCAGTAAGCGATAAGAAAGTTGAAAATGAAGACGAAGAAGACCCAAATGATATCACTTGGATGTCGCAGACTTTGCGTTGCGAAGATAAAGCTCCTGTATTAGCCAAGGACGCTAGTACAAAAGGTGACGACTGGTTTGAAATTTACGACCCTAGGAATCCACTCAATAAAAGAAGAAGAGGAGAAACAACATCTAAATCCAAAGGCGATAGGCCTAGCAAAAGTGATATAAAATAAGAAAAAGTCTAGCATAGTTTAATATGTTTTAAAACATTATTGTAAATTTATAAAAACTCCCAAGTCCTTGCTGCCTTAACAATTCAGTCACTTTCAGTAAAGGATTTAATTCAAGTATGCTGGACAGATGGACTGCAGATAACGAAGTACCTAAATCTTAAATTTAATGTACATAATATTTTTTGTTATTAAAAATATTTTGATTTTTCCAAAAATTTATGGATTTTATTTACGTAATGAGAAGATTAAAAAGACCACTATTCTTAGAAATAGATTTTCATAGTTGCAAGTAATATTACATAAAGCACGTTTTAAATCTTTAATCCAATACGGTAATAGTCTCGTAAACTGCTTAACGCGTTTTAACTTACAAAGCATATATATATATATATATCATAATAGCCAGTTTTAAAGATTGCATTTTATATCACTGACATTTGAAAACTAATTACAATTTTAGCTACATCATGAAGATTTCATTGAGATTACTTGGCGCGCAACGATGTTCGTCAAGCACTAAAAATCAGAAAAACACAATATAAGATTCTCAAAGTTTGCTACGATTTTCCTAGGCCAAACGGAATCACTGCATAAAAACAAAAAAATCGTTGCTCTCAGCGATGTATCAGAAAGCACATTTTCCACAGAGGAGAAGTGGAAGATAAGCTCCAGTATGTAATCTACGTACAGTGACTCGGGCGAGTCAGTCCTTATGCTACCGATCATCAGGGCAGATACGCTGCCACTGGCCCATTAACACACCGCGAGTCCGTCGGCGATAAGCCAGAGATTTTAGAAAGTATTTCGGCTGCGAAGTAAGAAGAAGCAGGCAGAGGTAGAGCCCCTACTCCGACTCGCGCCTGCCGTCTCCTCCGTCTGTTTTTCTCTTCTCTTCGTTTTCTTCAGCGCGCTGACGCCGCGCGAGTCCGATTGTATATTTGAATACACGCCGCTGCCACAATATCGCGCCCGTGAAGACTGCGGACGTAGGAGCGGAGTCAGTTTTACGCGCGAGCTCCAAAAGCGTGAACGCATTGCGCTGCCGACGAGCAGTCGAGGTATAGACTCGGAGTGTGAATTAAAATGTTTTCAGCCTGAGATTAGATTGCGTTACGGATTGCTCTTCGTGGTCTCTGCTCGGCTGTTGTAGTTTTGTTGTCGCTGTCAGTGTTTGGCTTTTCGTCGCTGGCCCGATGAAGGAGCAGGATTTCGAAAGTGGCTTGGCGAAAGTGCCCTTGAGACTAGATTCACTTGGTGAGTGCGACTTAATTTTTTAAAATTCTTTTCCGCTTTATCGTCGACTGGTAGATAACAAAAAGAAGAGAGCGACGGCACGTGCTGGTAGTCGGTTAGCAAATTGATCGAAGCGAGCAGAGCGAAAGTGTTTTGCTACTGATGTTGCCGAGCTGAGGTCGATGATTCTTTTTTACAGCATCGTGCGATGTGCGATCAAAAGATTTTTGTATAAAGTGCTTTTAAACGATGACTCGTTGATATTTTGAGAATTACTTGCGCGTGATCACGTTTAAGTACAAAAATTATTTTTGCGAAACGATTGAGTGAAATTTTGTAGGCGACACCAAGCTTGCATTGAAATAATACCTTCGTAAAGGCAGGAAGATCTGTAAAGATTGAATATAAAATAAAGAAAGACGGCGTTCAAGATTCTGAAAGAAACAATAAAATTCATCTGGCTCGTTAAATACATTCCGAGGAAACCGTTCAAAAGACAACGAAACCGCCCGTGAACGTCGCGACGAATTCCAAAGTCTAAATAAATTATCTTCGCGTTCGAAGCATTCTATCGAAATACACGAGAATGTCACTGAACTCGGGGAAAAAGAAATTAAATGCCTCGCACAATTCTATCGAGCAAACGAACGAGACGAGCATCGCGCCTAGCGATTAAAAAAAAAAAGAACGAGCTGTAGAAGCTCGGAGTGGAACACGAAATGTATTTTTAAATGGTAAACACGCACGCAACACAGCTCGTCTGTATCGCGCCACACGTGTGAAATATATCGTACGTAGCTGCGAATCTTGCTTTGTTCTTGCAAATGGATATTATTTCAGTAGCGGGTGCTGATAGATTCGTCAATATTATAAATTTTCTTTCCTGCAACGTTCGAGAGTCCGCTTTTTTAAGGAAGTAAACAATGCATAGGGTATGTATCATACGTCCGCAGGTTTTACACAAAATGTTTAAAAATTATCAAGCGCTGTATGGAACGTACGCTCATAGTGGCTCAGAAATTTCGGGCGGCAGGGAAGATTGAAAAAGTACATCGTTATAAAAGCAGTAAAAACCAGTTTGGACTATAACATATATAGCGAGTCAGAAAAATTATTACCCGTATTATTAGATGGTACAATCTTCGCACTTGGAATGTTACACAGTAGTCATTTTTCTGTATCAGAAAGTTTGTTCAACATTCGTATTTTTATTCTATTATCTTTTTATATTTATCTTAGCTGTAAAAGTTTATGTCGAATAAGGTGCGTTGTATAAATAATAATTTATTTTCATTTGCTTGCATCGGAAAGTACAAAATTATATTAAATGTTTTCAAAATTTATAATTGTCAATTCTGTAAAAAGAAAATAATAATAATAATACACGACGGATATATTGCACTTGCAAGAGACATATTCGCGCGTTTAAAGTGGAATATTTTGAATTTTAATTTATGCAAAGTTTACGAGGCAGACTTGTTAAATATGCATGTCTAGTTGTTCCTTAATTTACTTTAGATTGAGTGATGACATATATTTGAATGAAAAAGATTTTGAAAATCGTAAACAAGACACGTCTACCTAACAAGAAAGAAATATCGCTTTTTTCAAAAAAAAAAAAAACAAACAAAATTTTAAGATTAAAAGCATTTACCTGAATAGGATTGCGTATGTATTTGTATTTAAATTCTTAAACAAAACTAGAAAAAAGCTAGTTTTTAATTCTTGCACATTTTTATTATCAAATATTAAAGAAAATTTAAACAGAAAAAAATAGAGGTCGTTAAAATTGATGTGAATTACATGTTGAAAAAATTATCGCTTTTTAATGTTGAATACATTTATAAAATATTGATGATAAAATCCTTACGCGAATGAAAAAGTTAAAAAACAATTGTGACGTATGTTTTTAATTTTACTTATGAAACAAATAATATTTAAATCATCCAAAAAATTATGCAATTTTCTGATACAACATTGTCTTTAAATACGCCAAGTTAAATGATCGAAAGTACAATGTACAGAAAAATTACTTTCAAATATTTCTCGTACTAAGTAGTAGTACATTGTATACTTCTCCGTTTTATCTTCCCCGGTTCGCATTAAGTAATGTACTCATTTCCTTTTCAAAGTGCAATCATACGCTTTAGTAGTTTAGTCAATTATTATTTGAAAAAAAATTTAATAAATGTATATAGATATCATTTTCTTCTATTAATAAAGATTCTTTTGCATTTTTCAAATTTGTTTGAATTCACTTATGAAGAACCGCTTTAATCTTTATTTGGGTAGTGACAAGCGCATTATTTACCTTAGAAAAATTCACTGAATTGCACAAAAGAGAAATCGTTTAATCTATAAGTAGTTTATCTGACACATTCAAAAGTCTAAATCTATTTGTATATAAATCTATAGACGTGCGGACAAGTATTAGTACGAATTGAAGATAAGTAAATGCAGAAAAATCTCTATTTGAGTCATTAACAATCATGCGAAGAAATTATGCCACCTTGGAACAAAAGATAAAGTTAGGCGGTCACGATGTACTAGTAAGATTTTCTAGTAATTTCTGTTGCAGCTTAGCAATCTAATTTTCCAGCTGCTTCAATCGTACAGATTCGTTTCGGTAAAATACGATGCTGTGAGAAGTCATGGAACGAATGTTTTGTCAAAAATAAAGAATATTAATGACCAAACGATTAGAATTTTAATTGAGTTACAATTATTTTGTACAAATGACATTTCGGAAAGTTGTAAGCCTTGTTCCAAATTGCGTACATTCTCATGTGAATATTCAGAGCTACTTTGTTGAGTATATTTGGGTATCTTTATTTGCCTTTGCACAAATACCATTGCTTTCACGTCC
>JAWWEM010000044.1:23015711-23026509 GCA_035582935.1 Ormyrus thymus | reverse complement strand
TTTTTTTTAAATTGATTTTGTTTAACTGAAAGTTTATTAAACTCACTAACAAGAATTTCCAAATATTAAAAGGATTTTATAGCTTGTTTTGCAAACTTTTCAATTTTATTTACATTCATTAGTAAAAAACGAATGAAAAATATGTTACCACAAATCCAAGCTGAAGCTCTCGAATCACCGATGCTTCGTCAAATCGAAAAATCGCGTTTCACGATACCATTCTCGCATCGCGATCTCAAAATTTTCTGCCGAAATCTCACTGAAATCTACGAAATCGTAGAGCGGCCTCTTGCACCTGGCAGCGTCTCAAAATTTCTCGCACGCGCCGCGAGCCGCGAGCGCTAAGAGACGCGTCTCGATCCACTTCAATAAGAGACGGCGCTGGATTCTCCGCGGGAATTTTCCGCCAACTTTTGCCAATCGCGTTAGGCGAAGCCGAAGGTGTGCCCCCCGCGCGCGCAGTCGCGTCGGTGCAATGATAGTTAAGCCCGCGAAGAGAGATACTCGGCGCTAATGCCGCGTTAAATGCAGGCACGAGCGTATCCGCCGCCTTGTCATTGCTTTGATACGGAGAGATATTTTCCGATGTTTATCGAAACGAGGTGAAATGCTGAATATTTTGTACGCCGGGATGAGTCTTCGGAATTTGCGATAAATTTAAAACGAACGAAAATTCTTCTGGGTTTATTTGCAAGATAACCGAGAAATGTGTCGCTTTCGCGAATGGGGTCAAATGAAATGATGTTTTTAAGTGTAAGCGACCTTTGTTCGTCTGGCATTTGGGGTTTCGAGGAATTGAAAAAAACTTTTTAATAATATAATGAGAAAAAGAAACACTTTAAATTTACGTCATAATATAAAAAGGTGTTTTGTATACAGAAATAAAGTAGATTTTTACGGAAACACATCTTGAACTTGAAATTAAATTTGAATAATTCACGTGGTGTAGATCTCTGAAAGGGAAAAAATTAAATTAGCATAAGCGATTATGCATCAAGTCCCGATAAACTACTGCGCCATAGCAATTAGATTATCAATTCAAAGTGAATTCTCAACTTTGAGACGAATCGATTATGTCATTCATAAATACATTAAATGAATACAGTATTTGCCATCGTGTTGTTATTATAGTAATAATATGGGTTCCAAAATTTTGATTATTAAGCATAAATAAAATTGAGCAAAACGAGCGGAGTTTAAAAATGCCACCTTGGAAATAAAATAAGAAGCTGAGCTTTTTTTTAAATTTAAATTCGATAAAACATGGTTATTGTTTAAAAGTCAAAAGCAACTCCACTGAATATTTTTACGTAAGTAAACGCAGCTTCGTAGATATAGTTTTACAACAACTTATACACTTTTATTTTCATGTTATTTAAAAAAATATTTCTATCAAATTTGAAAAAAGCAACAATAAGTAGTGAGTTTAAATGTTTGAAAATTCAAATCGAGCACAGTCTGGTTTATAGATGCAAGTTCGTGGCGAACGTTCATTCAAAAACAGTATATGTGTAGAAGCGAATAAACGTACTTTCCTTTACTCTTGAAAAAGTCGATAAACAAAATTAAGCCAAGTATAATTTGTTTGCAGAGTAAAACCGCTGTAAAATTATTCCATTTCCAAGAGGATGCAGGCGAGATAAAAAAAAAAAACTGCAGAAAGAACACAGGCGAAACTGTTCAAACTCTAAACACACGCTCAACGATATTTAAAACAATCCTCCTCAGCTCGCATCGCGCTTTGCAATCGAGGCGACATTTTCGTTGCCGAGAGGCGATAAAATAATTAATCTTCACGAAAGCGGCACCGAATCAATTCCCCATCAAAATCAATAGCGCGCCGACTGACCGTCCGCGGCGAAAAGTGGCTCACGGCCAGCGGGTCGAAAAGAACAAGCTCCCAGGCAGCGAGCGACGATGACTCCTAAACAAGCATTATTTTTACGCAGACGACGGGGCCCGACCGAGGGACTGGCAGCCGCGACCGACGCGCTGCAAGGGCCCGCTGCGCCTTCTGCGCTTCTGCCTCCTGGGGGTCATTCTGCCGGCTCTGCTCGTCGCCGTGCCGGTTTACATGCGCTACAAGGTCTACACCGAGCAGCTCTACCCGCTGGCGATCTCCGATCAGCGCCTGATCGACGGGAGGATCTCGACGACCTGGTGCCAGGTATTTGTCGGCGGCCTCGAGCGCGTCGCGCTACTGCCGTGTGAAAAATTTCGTCTCATTGAGAGTGAACTTGCGCGTACCTAATCTCGCGCGGATCGTTCGCGGGTACGTTGACTTTTACGAATTTACAGTGACCGAATTTCAGACAATGTGCGAGTTTCTTAGATAACGCGTTCAAATAATTTATTTCCGATTCAGATGTTTGATCATAAATAAATTTATCTCGTATTTTGTCTCGGAAGTTATCTCATAAGAATTGTAATGAAATTAAGTAACAGAGACTTGGTGAATTCATAATTATATCTCGACGCGCGTAATGATTAGAAAAGTTTGACTTTGAAATTTTCGTCAACTTATTAATCTGGAATATTTTGTTATACTTCTTGAAAGCAGTTTTCTTCTCTTGTGTAGAATCATTTTCTAATGCATTAAGCTACTAATATTCTATACCTATAAATTATTGATAAATTATTCAAATTTCAATTGTAACAATTCATTGTAATAATCTTAATATTTTATTAATCCTTCGTTTTGTTATTGAATCAGATAATTTCGTATTTGTGATGATTCGTTGATTGAAACTTATAATTTTGCTCAGATAAGATGCAATCGTAAAATGATATAATTATGTGAAAATTATCGGTCTAATTCAGTGGGCGTATAAAACCTTCAATTACCATATTATTCGGTACAATCATATTCTTTTATTAACCGTCTATAATCCTCCATAATTTCTCGATAAGAATATAAAGTTAAAAGTTTCTCGCCGATTATCTTGGACGGGCATCAAATTTATACTGTGGGAAGAATTCAGCTTCTAGGTAACGACAGATAATCAGTCTTTCAGTGGGTATCGTCTATAAATGAAATTTAATTGAACGCGATAACAGCGTTCGAGTATGAGATAACAGCTTGCTCCTTATCTCTTATTTATCCGTCGAGGAATCTAGTAAATACGCATAAATACTCGCAATATATATTTTATGCCATTGGAGCAATCGTTAAAAATTAAAAAAAAATTAAAAACTTGCAAAAATTACGATCGATCCCTAACAATTTTTCATACCGTCTACTGCTGCTCGAAACGAACGCAAAGAGATGATTAAGGATCGCGATACTAACGACGCAATTTGCGACGCGTGCTTGTCATTGCAGCGACAATTGGTAAGGGTCAACACGACGTTCAACGCATATTTAATGAGAGACGTGCCGATGATGGAAAAAGAAGCGACTGCGGTGACGATGACGAGACACCTTGTACTGGAGGACGATATGAAAGAGTACTGGGGTTTTTATCTCCTGCGAGGTAGCAGCGTCACCGTTTCCACTTGTGTAAGGTACGCAAGAGTCTCGGTGGGAGTTTTTCATTTTAAAAATTTCAAAAATTGTGAGCGAAGTCTTGCGCACTTGGCTCGGAGAGATTGCACGTTGCGCCTTGGACGTCATGGAAATATCTTTTAGCGTTTTAGCGTTTATTTATTAAGGGCAGGGTGGCAATTTCGAAAGCTATTAATAATTGTGAATTTTGTAATTCTACCGATGGAAATAAGTTATTGATAACCGATTAGTTTATTTACTATTGAAGATAAGTAATTTTTTGGAGATACCAATGTTGATTTGTAAATTGGAAAAATGTCGGTCTTTGAACTTTTCCGCTGCGCGTCCAAGATAGATTTACCTATGGTTTGTTTTATCAGTCAACACAATAATATAGGTGTTTCGTGCAACAGCACTGTTTTCACGTTTTTATCAACAATCAGTTTGCGGTTTTAGATATTTATAAAATTTAATTGCAGATTCTCAAGATTGAAACGTACGGAAAAATAAATTTACTTAAAGATTCTAGACTTTAGAACATTTTTATCTTGCTTAGCAACGAATCGATTAGTCCTATTAAAATAGTAGCTGCCTGGATGAGCTTTAATCATCAAGTCCATCTTAAAAACTTGCTTTTTATCTATTTTATGAGAGGGTTCAATTTAAAACAGACACGCCGCTGGAACGTACAATTAAAGCATTGAAAAGCAAATATTTAATTAAAAATTAATACTCGCTAAAAAAAACCCAGTTGTACCCATTAACTCTATTTGCATTTGATGATAATTCTGTCGATCATTAAATTAAAAGATATTCTTTGCTTACTTTTAACTGAAATATCTTTAGAAGCAAATTAAACATACATCGAACAATTCGCTTAAGATATTTTCAACGTTTAAAATTTTGCTTCTACGCGGTGGAAGTATCGAACTCGTTAAATCAATTGCAAAATACTTGCAGATGGCCAGGGGCTTCGCTGACCGTGATTCGTGGTCACAAAAATTTGCACGAATGCGCCTTCATTGGGGATGACAGTAGCGAGGAGCTTGAGGAGCTCGTGGAAGTAGCAGAGGAACAAGGTTTACTTACGAGGCCTAACGATACCGTAAGTAGTGCATGATTTTTTAATTTTTTAAAAACATTATAAAATACAATAACTGTAATTTCATGACCTCTAAATTACTTGCATTTTTTGCATTTGATTCTTCTCTTATTATTATTATTTCTATTTGAATCGCCAATCTACTGGATTATATTTACATTATAAAGTCAGAATTGATGTGCAATTAAAAATATGAATCTTTTGTGTTTCTCGTTATTAACGCAAAGATAATCTATAATTAAGAATAAAATCAAGTCCTTGACTATATTATCAATCAAAAGATGTACACACGAATATCTACGAATGATAAATTTTTCCTCATCTTTCATCAGTCGTTCGATTCAATTTTGTTTCACCTTTGCCAAACAAAGAATCGAATAATGTTTGGGAAAAAAACCTCGTAATTGCGGCAAAGACTTCGGTGGCTGAATCGCAAGTTTTGGCAGATTTACACTTTTGTCTGTCGTATTGTCTTCACAAACAGGTGTCCGTCTGCCGCTCCAAATACCCGAATAAATCTTGAGTCTATGCTCTTTCTCCATTCTTACGTTACAACAGACAGTGGGAACGTGAAACTCAAATAAGATCGCAGTAAGAAAAATCATGCATCCAGTGATTTGGGGTTTTGTAATTGTTCATTAAGACGTTTACAATGTTTCTTGAGCAAAATATTTGCTTTCTAGAAATATCTTTTATTAACTGCTTTTCTTTTATTTGCTAATAGTCTTACACAATTCCAATTTTCTTTGTTGGTTTTGGAATCTCGTTAATTATTAGATTACCAAGCATTTAAAATGCGATACGGAAAATAAGAATAATGTAAAAAGTGCGTAACTTATTTTTAGAAAAAAAATTACTATTTAATAATTAGTTTATTTTTAATAAACACATATTATAAATGAATTTATTTAAAATTAAAAATATTTATTTGCGTAAAACTATCGTAACTGTATTAATAAAATTATTATATCTTTTTATATTGAACCAATTAATTTTTTAATCATCATTCATTTAACCAAATTTTTTTGCCTTAAAAGTACAAATGTAAACATCGATATGCAATCAGAATTTCTCGCAGCTAAATAAACAACCCATAAAAACTTTATACCCCCTGTTATCTACATCACTTTGAAATCATTGTATCAACTTTTATACTCCACACGGCATTTTTATGGTATAATTATCTCCAATGTTAAGCGTAGAGTATCAAAGAAACACTAAATACAGCGTCCAGCACTGTCATTCTATCGTACCCACAAGAGATAAAAATACCCGTTCAATCGCCCGAATCCACTCCATCGACAGTGCATAAGCGCAATGAAACCGCCAGACAAGCAAAACAAAAAGCCCTCCCCTCTGCTCCTCCCCCAGAACACCAGCGGCCCGAGCAACGAGCCCTCGCGCATGAAGCGCGTCCACCAGGACGTGCGCTTCCACCAGGAGCGCGGCGCCGACGAGCTCGCGGCCGCGAAGCTCGAGCCCGAGCACCACTCGAGCCACGAGCTCGACGCCAAGGACATGCGCGCCATCCTCACCCAGCTGTTCGCCAAGACCCTGGACATGAGGCGGCGCCAGAGGAACAGCACGCAGCACCACCACTACGAGGGCGTGTACAGGGAGAGCGCGAACATCGACAAGCCGCCGGCGTTCGACGACACGGAATTCATCAGGCAGGAGCTCCTGTCCCTGAAGTCGAACAAGTCCGTCAAGCCGTTCGACGCGAAGGCCAGCGGGGTGGATAAGAAGGATTCGGTGCAAGGTGAGGGATATGCATCGATTGAGTAATCAGGAATACAGTCAAATTTTCATTTGGCTTTGCTAGCTTCAAAGAAAATGAGCTTATTCCTCGTTGGGTCAATTGTCTTGAAATGCTTGTAAATTTAACCAAGTGTCGACAAAATATTTTTTATCGATTCCAGCTTTGCTGACTACAACTCCTGAAGCGAACACAAAAGTTCCCGAAGTGGAAGTAACAACCGAAAGTCCGATCGCCGCAATAAACTCTACGGCCGAACCATCGTCGGTAGAAGTATTTGAAGATACACTTCAAAAGATAAGGAATTTAGGATCCAGAGGCAAGAAGGTTTTGGACAAGTTGATCAAGGAAGTCAACGAGCAAAATCCCAAAAACGAGGAGACGATGAAGAAGGTCATAAACGAAGTCACCGAGAAGGAGGAGCGTCGTAGGAAAAGGGATCTCTTTCTGTCCTCGCCGATGGGCATGGGATTGTCGGACGACGACGAAGACGGCGATGCCGCTATCGAGGAGGTCAGTTTAACAGAACGATTGCGCCGATTTAACGAGAAGAAAGCTACGCATTTTCAAATAATGATTACCGTTGTCCTTTACAGGGGTTGCTGCATCCGGACGGAATTGCCGAAGATCGCGGCACAGTCAACGAAACGACTTTGGACGATCGAAGTAATTCTGAATTCTGGAGTTCTTTTAGCAGTTCGGAGGAGAGATTGCTGGAATGTAAGGGCTTAATTCTAAACCTGCCGTTAACGCCGCATCGCTTCTGCGAGCCGAAATTCGAGCTTCACCATTCCGCGGCGTCAGTCGCCAACACGATAACTTACAGGTAAGCGCGTTAGAGGAAATATAACAAAACGGCTATTCGAAGCGACAAGGGTAAAGTACAAGCGCCCGAGGAGGACGCTCCAAGTTCAGCGAAAACTTTGTATTGCAGAGTTCCGGTGGACGGCTACTACTTCTTCGTGTTCAGCTCGGAGAACGAAATCCAGCCGAACTACGTGCGCGTGAAATTCGACCTGATGAAAACGATGTACAATACGTCGAACCCTGTCTTCGAGTGCAAGAACACCACGACCGAGTGCTCCCTGCCCATAAGCTTCTTTAGCAACGAGCGCACGGTGCTCGAGTTGCCTGTAAGCGGCAACGATTCCCAGTGGAACGACGAGTACGTCGTGATATCCACCTGCGAGCCGAGGACGGCGATATACATTCTCATGGTGGTGGCAGTTCCGCTGCTCATTTTGCTGTGCGCTTATTTGTAAGCAATTAGGAGAGTATGGGTGCGCGCTTTGTTTGGACCAACGATTTCGTTGTAAAATAATTACGTGCGGGAGAAGATGCTGTTTCTTGAAAATGCCGAAGATTATTTTGCACGATGGATGTTGATTAGTGGGATTTCATTTTACTTTGCAAGGCACTAACGGCGTAAAACTAATTAAAAAATCTTTTAACTGCATGACAGTGCCCAGGTTCCGTTTTATATTTTATTAAATTTTTGACAAAAAATGAAAATTCCAAAAGCAAGCGAATACGAAATCATCTGAAAGAAGTAAAAAAAATAAAAGTTGCAGAAAAACATTCCATAGTTTCTAATTTTTCTAATTTTAAAATTTTCCAACTTACAAGAATCTTTCAATTTTTTACCTATAATTTTTAAAGCAATAGAAACTTATTTTTTATCTAATGTCCATATTAATTTATAAATTTGTAAGAGAAAATTGTATAATGTAATATAAAATTAGAGTACTACCAAGTCCATCCGAAAACCTCATTATAATTTGTGATACGTCCTTTATCTAAAATTTTAATCGCATTAAAACATATTTCCTAGTAAATCTAAGTAATTAACAAAATAGTATTAATTCAGTGATACATTGCATTTATTGCAGTTCGAAATTATTCAATTTTGTACAGCGTTAAATAAAACAATCTGAATTAATAATTAGTGATAGAAAGTTGTTAAAGAAAAAGTCATAGAAATGACTTCTTTTTTCTAAAAATAATAAAATTATTCAGATTTTTTAAATGTTTTGTAATCATTGTTGAAAATATTAACCAACAAGTACAAAATAATACCGAAAAAACTATATTATTTTGTGTAAGCGCCTTACTTATGTCGTTAAGATGTGTACTTGTTCGCGGTGTACATTGCGTACGTCAAAGTCATTAGGATTATTTCAAATTTCAAGAAGACTGTTAAATCCTAGTAGTTTATACTAAAAACTAGCAAAATTAGTATTATATTGTTGATAATATAGTGCTATTATAATTAGATTTGATAAAAGCATAAAATTATGCATAAAATAATTAAATAAAAAAAAAAATGCTCATCAAATTGCTGCTGAATAAATCATATTAACAAACATAAACTAATTTTTTCATATTGTGCAGAATGTTTGCCGAATCAAACGATATATGTATAATTTTCTAAATAAATTGAAAAACTGGTTTATAAAATTTTATATAAATAATATATTAATCGTTTTACTTCCATTGTTGCGATCTAAAGCCACATGAAGTTTTAACTAATGCAGTAAATGAAAAATACATACATGCCGTTTTGAAGAATAAACGTACCTCCTGTGTGATATTTAAAGCTCATTCAGAGCTATAAACGTATGACAAAGCATTGATAATTATTTACTGCTCTTGAGATTGACGTGTATTTTAGAGTTTTTCATATGTTTATGAAGACTATTCACTTGTTCACAGATGGCGTGTATTTTTAAAAATGTAAATAATACGTTAAAAAAAATCGTACTCCATCAATTTTCATGTTGATCAATGTACATTTTCAAAATGCGAGCGGCAAAAAGCAATTGTCGATATAGGTGAATTGTTACTGTTACTTCGAGATACTTTACGTTTCTAAAAATCAATTTTAGCAAGCTGTATTATGCTGCATTGATTGAAATTAGCGAGGTGCTACGAATAATATTTCCAGTACTCAGATGTACGTTTCTTGTATATATGAGGTGGAATCGAAACTAATGGTCACTCTGTCAACAATTAGGTTTTTCTTTATTTCTAAAAACCGTTTTTAGTCGTTGACAGAACAACCATCAGTTTTCATTCCACCTCAATTAAAAAAATTGTTACTGTCATTAGTGTCAATTTATCATTAATTCTTGTATATATATATATATGTATAAATTAATAAATAAATGGATATTTCTACATAAATACGTGTACCTAATTCAGTGCGCAATTATAACTGTTTTCTTTTCTCCTCGTCCACGAGCTCCACCGTCACCTTAAACTCCATAAACTATATACAAAATCGCCTTTCGCTTAACCAACTCAAGATCCGTCGTCCCGCTCGTTAATTGCCCCGAGTGTCACAATAAACTAAGAAAGTATTATGATAAGCGACGCTCGGCCCATAATCCCTTTCCACTCGTCGGCACGGCCGTATCGAGGAGAGTAATCTGCCGGACGATTTGTCGACGGGCCAGTCTTGGAGATTAATTTTTCATGCCGCGATTACCTCGGCGAGGCGGGGCTCCCGCTTCCTTATCAGCTCGGAACACTCGGCGGCTCTCGGCCCCCTTCTGCGGGGCAGCAGTCGCCCGAGCCGCTGCCGGATATCCTCGTCCCGAGTTTCCCCGAGAGCCGACGGAGGAGGGCCTCTCGACTGCGAGGAGGAAAGAGATTTGCGAGCTGCGGGACGGGCCATTGGGTCAATGTATATAATGCGCTTTGATCGTTTTATTTTGGACTGCTGCTTTTCCCGATGTTGAGGAAGTATTGTGTACTCCGAGAGGTGAGGAGATTAAAGTTAGAGCTGGAAAAATGAGGTGCTTCGTTCGTTATACTTTATTGAGGGGTAAGGAATGACGAAGTGTAAATTATTTGATTAAATTAATTATACCCTGCAGAATCCCGCTGAATGCTAACGAATCGTCTGCTGTACAGACAATTTTACTTATTTTACCATCGTCTTATTCAAACAGAGACGCACCATCATCGCGATCGGAGCGAAGAAGCAAAGCACAAGCATACGTATAATTTTATTAAAAAAAGATCGCGGGCAAAGTGCTTATATTACCGATGTGCACTTGATCGCGCGAGCAGAGCGATCGATTCCGCAGGTCGGAAATCTCTCCCGGCGCGTATGGCGCCTCGCAGACAGTAAACACTAATAATGGAATTAATATGGGACGGCTGCTCGACAGTGATAAGGAAAATTGATTTCTCCCTCTGCTCATTCGCAGCCGTCCCCTCCCCTATTTCACCCCCGGCGGAATCCCTACTCCTTTTCACACGTGCCTATATCGGGTACCTTGCATTTCCCTTCGCGACTCCGTGCTTGCTTTTTTCATTCTGTTTAAAATGAAAAGTGTTTTGCAATTGTTTCGTGGCTCTTATCTTCATTCTGCTTCGTGGCTCTTATCTTCATTCTGCTTCGTTTGTATTTTACTTAAAGCGCTCCTCGGCGACCCGCGAGTGAGTAATA
>JAWWEM010000044.1:22988764-23015611 GCA_035582935.1 Ormyrus thymus | reverse complement strand
AAAAAAACGGCCCGGCATTCGCGCTCGTTCCCCATGAAAATGATCCAATTACCGAGGGGGGGGGGGGGGTATCGACCTCCTATCTGCAATTACATTCGAGAGGGGCGCAGGGGGGGTGACAGGCCCGGCAACTTACAGCGCGTTATCTGGTAGCGGCAGAATGTGCCGGGTAATCCCATTGTAATCCGGCGCCGCTAAGCTCCCGGATCGCGAGCGCGTGGCGCGTCACGTGACGCCTGCGCGCCGAGCGGCCGACTTCTCCGGCCTTTATATGTATGTCCGCGATTCGAGTGCCGGGCGGTGGGGGACGGGAGAGGGGGGGAGGCAGATATGTGACTTTAACCACCGAACGGGCTAAGAGAGCGTAGGAACGAGCGCGCTGTGAGAAAGGTGGAATTACTACGTCGTGTAGCACGTTTGTAATTACGGTTTTGTTTAATTTAAGGCCCTCCTATTCGCGTATGGTTCCCCGTGGGAATGAAGTGTAAATCAAGCGGGAATTCTATCGATGGATTGTTTATTGCTGGGTAATTTGCGGGGATTCGATTGTTTGTTATTAAAAAGTAAAAGTGAACGAAAGGTTACATCAGATTACGGCGCTTAAGGTTTAGATAAGAGGGATATTTTTACATTCGCTGATTTAGAGATTATCGGCGGCATCTAATAATTGAAAATGTACTATTTTTAAGAAAGTGATCGCAGCTAAGACAGCTAGAAAGTTCTCAATGCTTGCATAAGCGGTAGGCTTATCGGCGGCTCAATCGATGCATTAAAAAAAAAAAATTTTCGACACCTGACTTCGTACATTAAAACCTTATATTGTTTCACAATCGACTCTGACCCAATTTTTAAATTCAACACACGCCGCGCTGCCCTTGACAAAACTAAGCGCAAAAACCAAGGAGAGAAAGGAAGAGAGCGAGCAACCGCGGACGTGGAAGCGGGGGGGGGGGGGAAAGGGACTGTTAGAAAGCGAGCAAAAGGGAGCGAAGGACGGAGGAGGAAGCGGAGATTCGCGCGAAAAGCGCGCGTGTCTGCTTTTCTCTCTCGTAATAATCGTCGCGTAATTTGGCGGGGCTTGAAGGAGCTGCGCTCCGGGCCACCGGCGGCGACGCGCAATTACAAAACCGCAGAAAATTTCGGGGAGCTTGCCGCGACGTCGTGTGTGGGATTAGCGGCGCTAAGGCAACGGGGAGACAACGAGAGCGATGGAAAAGGCAATTTCGCTCGAGTTAATTGAGCCGTACGAGCTCGGGATGGTGATTGTTTGTTTACCCGTTTCTTAGACTTTGAGGTGCAATTAAAGAAATCAATCAATTATAATGCTGTAAAAGATAATAGTTGAAAGTAGCGTGTAAAATATTCTTTCAATGCTAATGCTAGCCAGTGTATTATTATATGACCTGCAAATGTACACTGCGAGAAATTATTCGGTAAAATTTACTATTTTAGTTGAGAAAATTTACTTTAAGATTTGGTAACAGTGGGACATACTTTCTTTTTAGTAATATTTATTGCTTGTCAAACTTATAATTTTAGCATCTTATATGTTATTTTTAAGATTCTGATGAAAATGCTAAAAATGTTGGTTTTGTATTAAATCGACTGAAACTCAATATCGTTTTTTTTTATATATATATCTATTTATTTTTAAGATTGAAATTAAATTAAATTAAAATTAAATATTAAATTATTATCTATAATACAAAGCAATTTTAAGAAAATATTTTAGTTGGTTTATTTTACCAATTGTCTCGGTAAAATTTCAGAGTCTGATAAAATTTCAGAAAAGTTGGCACTTTTTACTAAAGAAAATAATAAAATTTCCAAATTTCCTTAACAAAAATTAAAAGTTATTTCATAAAAAATTAATTTTTATAAATTTTACTAAACCTTGAAAGTAAAATTTATATGAAATAATCGGTAAATATTATTAAAATAACTTGTGAATATTATGTAAATATGGTAATTTGTCCTCCAATTACTGAAGAAAATAGTAATTTTGACCCAATAATTTCTAATTTTTACAGAATAATTGACGGCTCGGAAAGCAGAACCGACGGAGCGCTCGGTCACCTTACAGGTCAGCATATAAGCTCGGTACTCCGTCGGTTCTGTTTTCCGAGCCGTCAATTTCTCTCAGTGTACATATTACAGATAATTTTCTTTGGAAAGCAATGCCAAATAGAGTAATTTGCATTTAAAATTCAGTTTCCGACATCTAAATTTAAGCGAGCCTTTCCAAATCAAATATAATACGGATGTAACACCTGCATAATACGAATGCTTCCGAATAATTGTCGGTTATACAAAAATCAGCCAATACGATAAACTATTCTTTGAAAACTAATTTAGTACACATTGTGCATCTCGCAGAACCTTCGTGCAGCATCGCATGCCGATAAACTGACGATAAGAATCTCCTATCCAAAGCAAACGGCAGAGCAGAGCAGCCCATCGAAAATTACAGCCGAGTCGAAGGCGAGTTCGCGCGAACGAAGAAGCCAATAAAAGGAGGTCGAACCCCTGCGCGCGCCTGCGCACAATCTCGCACACATCCGACGCACGCAAGAAATTCGGCAGGACGGTATAGATGCGCGCACATTGATTATTATAATAATTGCGCTCCATTAGTACAAAGTGTAGTGCGGGCAATCACGCGAGAGATGCCCGGCGTCGTTAAAAAAGGAGAAGCCGCGCGGAGATCGGATATTCCGGCGGCTTAGATAAATGGTTCATTAACGGTGTTTAGCGTCGTGTTTTTACGTCCGCAATTAGGCGAGGGGCTTTTTATTTGATCTGCGCTGAGGAGTCAGCTTGACACCTGTGGATAACTGATTATAGTTTTTTCGAATAATTTTTTTGACGAGATAATGAATGCGTGTAATTGTAAACATTCGTAACAGTCGATAATTATCATGGTATAAGAAAGAAACGAGACCTTGAATTACTTTCAACGGGGAATTACAACAGGGAGCACAAAAATATTAATAAAACATGCGCCTAAAATTGATTTCCCTTTTTTATTTTAAAACATTCCTTCGGCGTTTTGTGCTTCGAATGACGCGCAATGCTGCAGCAGTGAAATGTTTCACATTTTACTTTCGTTTGCCATTCCAGAGATTTCTTTATGGAGTTCACTATTTTAAATTATGAATATATCTAAACTGATCCTTGCATTATCTCTTTCACAATTTCACGTTGGAAACCACATTGGAAATTTATGGAAACTTTTGATACCGAAGTGACACGTCCTTGGCAAAAGTTTTGTAGAAGAAAATTACTATGAATTTATTAAGTCAGATTAGTATCGATTCTATTGCAATTTTCATTTCAAGTAGGATTATTTAGTATTTTCAAGTTATTCAAGAATCGATTTCAACATAAATAGGTAGAATTGCAGCATTCATCTTTAAATTTAACCTTTTGTTACAGAGGCATCCTTTTTATTGACATTATAGAAGAATCGTGCTTAAAAAAAGACGCCGACTAAATTATCCTAATGCCACGCGACCCAGCCAGTTTAATGAGTCTATTCATGCTTATCCTTCTGTCGCTGTCGCTTCGATCGGCATCGCCATTGTTCTATTCATTAGACACGCAATCCCGAGATCTCTTCATTCTTTTCCACCTTCTTTTCAACCATTCCTATCTCCAGTAACACCATTCCCGCTTCACTTCACAACAATGCCCCGTCGACTTCGCCATCATCCTGCGCAGCCATATTTCTCCGTGGAAACAGCGCCTCCTTTATCCGCGAAGTCGCCTGCGGTCTCCTCCCGGCAATAGAGTCATTTTTGGCTCCGCTCCGCCGAAACCTACGAACAGACTCCCCGAGCGAGGAGCGCGGCTTAGCACGTGAGCCGCTCCGCTCGTGAGAAAGTAGGCGTCGCTCGCGCCGTTCGCAGAAGAGAGCCGCCGGATTTCGCTTTACAAAGTTGCCCGAGAGTTGACGAATATCAAGTGTCGCGCGCGCACGCGATAATACGCGAAAATTGCGGCGAGCCCCGGAGCGTTCGTGCCGAGTGACGCGCTCTCGGGCCTAAATTATACGCTCGCCGAGCTTGTGAGGGTGCCGCCACTTCTTCACGCTCGTCGCCTATTGTTTTCTGCTACTCTTCTATTTTACGGGCTTCTATTCTCCCCGGCGCGGCTCAGGTCGGTCTGTGACGGCTAAGGAGAGACACGCGAAACCAATTTCGGCGAGGGTATATACGTCCGATGGATCTTCGAGGGCTTTGTGCGCAGGCCGCCCCGCCGGAGGAGAGCGGAAATTTCGGGAATAACGCCCGCGTTTAATGCGTCGAATTTTATGCCTCTTAAGTGCGTAATTTCGAGCGGTGGAAATTAAATTTCAATATTTTATGCGCGCGGATAAGCTGCGCGCCGATTTGTATTTTTAAACCTTAATAATACGTTGGCACACACGTTGCACTCGGTGTTCTCGCTCGATGAAGGTGCTTTAATTTATTCAACGAAAAACGCAGCTGCAGCAGGAAAAATAAATAAAACTATATAATGCAATCGAGCGAGCGCCAAAGTCTATAGTTAAAGTCTTTAACGTCTTGTTCTTTACGTTCTCCGCGCAAATGACTTATCGCTCCTCGGCGAGCAATTTTACTTCTCTCACCTCTCCCGATACACAAGTTCTACAAGATACAAAGAGGGCCGATTCCGATGCCCGCGCGAACCTCGTAAATCACGCTCTCTCACCGCAACGCCAAAGCACCCCGATTGCGGCAGCGCGCAGTTCCGTCGAGACAATAAAGTTTTTGACGCGCGAGAATAAAAGGCAACCGCGCGCTTCCAATTTCAGCGGGCCTCGAGATAACGGCACCGGTTAACTAGACGCATCTCGGCCGATTCTTCTTCGCTCTGCGTGCCGCGGCCAATTGAATATCGACGGCCCCCGGGGCGTAATAAGCGAATCAGAGGCCGCTGCGCTCGATCGGCCAGCGTACGTACACGCGGGCCGATTATCGCGCGAGGGAAGAGGCCGGTCATGCTTGTGGGCTCGCCTTTTTTTCGGAGACGCGACGGTATAATGACCGAGTGGTCCCGAGCCGATCGGCACGCATACCGACTGCGGGATCTCTCTGGCTTCGAGGGGCCGAATTCGCTGCTTGCTGGTGTTGCGAGACAGAGAGAGAGAGAGAGCGGCAAAGAGCTGACGGACTTCCTGTTGGGGGGGATTGTTAGTTGCAGTTGTGACGGAAAAGGAGATCGTTATCAAGTTTTTAGGTAGTCGAGGTGATTCTAGTAGTGTTTAAATTTTTAGACTTGTCGGAATGAAAACATTTTAGAAATTTATTAAGATTATAAAGCAATGTATTATTAATTGAATAATTTTTAGTAATATTTTGCGTCTATTTTATTTTTCAAGTAATTGTAGTTTTTAAATTATTCTTCTGTATATTATACATTGCTCAGTATTATAAAAAGAAGTAATCGTTAAACGAAGCAAAGAAATTGCTCAAGTGTTTTCCTGCTTCTAATCAACCAAATTCAATGTTTCAACGTGTAACGAGTTAATTTCGCTATTTATGAAAGCAAAACGTTTTAATTGCATTATTTAAAACCACTGTAAATAACGATATTACATTTTTATAAAGCTTAAATTAATTTGAAATAAATTAAAAACGGCGACGGCAAAAAGCACTTCCGACTACCTTGATTGTTATAGTCTGACTCAACACAATAGCGATCAGTTTTAATGATCTATTTACTATCAGAGTTCGGAATAGATATTAATTTTTTTCCAGCTACGAACTTTCGTTTTTCAGGCAGTTTTCATTAGTTATGGGGACGAAAGATTCAACGCGAAATTTCAAGGCACCGCCTACCTATTCTAGCTATCCCAGAAAAGGTAAAAATTTGCAGCACAACAAAGTCCAGGCGACAGTTGCAGTTTCCTCCTCACCTGCTCTGGTATTAGAAAAACAGCCACCTCACGTTACGCATTAATTCTGCATAATAACCGATATTTATTACACAATTTAATCGTTAAAAATGATCAACTATTGTTCAAAACGAAAAGAAAATTCTCATAAACTCTAACGTAATTCTTCTCTAAAATCAGCCTAAGTACTGCTAAAGACATCAGTACAATAACCCCCTTGTCTCGTTCGTGAGAATGACTTGTTCATCTTTGCTCGGCGCTCGAAAGCGACACTTATCTGCCCATCTACGACAGTAAATAATCTTCCTTTATCACGTGTCACCCGAAATCCATTAATAACGGCCGCCAGGTATGCGCGCCAGACCCGACTTATCGACTCGATCGGCCTCTAGGCTCTAATTTTCGGGCGCGAAGAATCATCGACACCGACTGATCACCGGGTAGGCTTTAGCTCCGGCCCTCGTACTTAAGTAGGCAGATGCAGCTGTGAAAATTAGCGCAAGTCCCCGGCCACGCGACGGCGGCCTACGACGCCTCGTCGCGGCTCCTTCAAAGCCCGCGATAGTCGCGCGCGCGCGCGCATTAACGACGCCTCTGCCCTCCGGGCCTTTTAGGGCGCGGAATGTCACTGGTTATGAAGCGAGGGCCCTCGCGCTCACGAGCCGTAATTGCGGACTTCTTTGATTTTCAAATTGCCGGCCGCAAGGTTTTAGGCGGAGGGGCTCCGGGCCGCACTCGCTAATAGGAGATTTGAATTTATCGTGTGTAAGGACTTGATCGGCGGCTGCTAATAATTTGGAGCTTTGGAGGCTTTCGCAAGATTCTTCGGGCGGAATTTTTGGCCGCGCTGCTTGTTTTGGAGGCGAGTGTGAGATTTTGTAGAATCTTGAATTACAAATGCTGGGGAGAGATGTAATCGGGATGGAATTGGGTTCCTTTTGAAAGTGCACTAAGCCGATTTATGGTCATTTATTTTCAAGCGGTGAAATACGAAGAAATAATGCATTTTCAAACTGAAAATAATTGCATTTGTTATTTTCTTTCGATGAAATAAGACGCGTAAAAGTCGAAAATTGATATTTAAATAAACAGCGCTGCAAAAATGATTTTGCGCGTGTTTATATTAAACACACAACGATATTGAGCAAGAACAGGTAATTTCAGACAACTTTTGAGTCAGCCGATACAAAGTGTGGTCAGTCGTGCATTTGGCATTGTGCAATCACTTACCGGGATATTAATCGCCTCGCTTACATTCTATTTTCAGCCTCGGCCATCTGAATTTCAAGCGGCACGAAGGAAAACCTAGAAAATCGCCGTGGACAGACAATCCCACGTCTTGCGATCTCGGCTCTCGCCGCGAGTCAATTAAGACGCGAGCCCGTAGGCCGCTTTTCCGTCTCGCGGCGCAATTCGAACGAGCGTCTCTCCTCGGCCTGAATCGGCGCACGAATGTATCCGCGCGGATGGGAAATCCGTCATTATGCGGCAATCGTCGGAAGAAACGCCGATCGAAATCCCGGCTTTATTAATGCGCGAGAATGCGAGCAAAAAGGCCCGCAGCTCGGGAAGGCAATCTTACGGCGGATCATGTGCGAGAGAGGCGCGCGCTCCGCGTAACGAATTATAATCGCGAATAATTTCTCTATTGGCAACAAATCATTGCTGCCCGGCCGTATTTTTGTCCCGAGAACGAAGATTGATTAACCCTCTCCGCGGCCGTGCCTAATTTGAATTTTATATTATTTCTGCGCGGGAGCTTTGGAGTTAATTGACGAGGTTTCTTCTGCGACGCCGCCGGAGAGGAGAGAGAGAAAGAGAGAGAGAGAGAGAGGGGAGAGGAGTTTTTGAGGGAAGCGCGTGCAGGGATTTCACGAATTGAAAATTGCGGGCTCGGAATTATCGAAGCGGGAGCTGACTGATCAGGTGGAAAGGTTTGAGTAATTTTAGATCGTATCTGGCTTGGGTCTCTTAGGAAATCGTGAACTGCATTTAACGGTCACCATTAAATTTTATGAATATTATTAGCCAGATAATACTACGTTTGCATAACCGCGCGTTTTGATCCTTTATTCCACGCTTCCCTTTGCAGGCAGAAAAAGTAAAGGTTCACTATAAATAACAACAATTTATTGAATGATTCGACATTAGAGCGTAGGAAAAAAAAGCTTTATTTACGATATTGGTTTCTTTTTAGACACGACGATAGTTAGCGAAATTGCTCTTACTTTACTAGGATAGATTACTGTAAACTGACTATTTTTCTTGAATACACATTTCAGGTGATTATACACTTACTTGGTTTATTAAGTCAGCATTCGTTCGCTCAAAGCAATTATCTGAATTGAAGTTGTTAATAAAATGGAATTATTTTTCATGAAGTTGAATCTGTTTACCGTACATAAATTAATTAAAAATTAAGTTTTGCAACGTCCGAGTCGCCATTATTTTCTTAATTAAAACTTTTACGCTGGAGTAAATAAAGCTAAGCCTAATTTATTATCAAAATTTAGTGCTGTGCTTACATTTACGAGAATCGCGGCGTTTATTAGCGCGGAGATAACATCTGAAATCTGATTCATATTTTATTAACGAATCTTTTAGCCAAAAGGCCTGCCCGACGGAGAGCGCCTTAAATTTCCCCGCCGAGCTTCATAAAAATCTATTAACAAACTGCGCTCGCAATCGGCGCAATCGGCCTCGTTAATTAGAGGCCGCGCGGCCGAAACGACGCCGAAATACCTCACCGGCGGGTACAGAGCATTAATCGACGGTCATCGTCGGCTCTCCGCGCCAGATAAGTGATCTACTTCGGGGCCCGTGCTGCTCTCCCCGCTCGGGCCCGCTCGCGTGCGCTTTTCGCGAAACTTCGCGATTACGTGCGCCCGATCTCCTTTTTTACGTAAGTGCCGACGATTATGCGGGACCGAAGTCGCTTTATTAAATTATCCGGGTTAGCGCAAGAGAGCGCTCGACGTGCGCTTGGCAGCGCGGCGCCTGTGGCCTAATTAGCGCGCGGTGTCGCTTTTGTTTTTAATAAGACGCCGAAGGAGAATGACTCGGGTTGCCGCAATCGGACTTCGATCAGATCTATTTCAGTCTAGTTCTGACTGGAGGTGCATTTTATGCACTCGGGGCTCAATTATTTATGTAAGTAGGACTGGAAGAAGTTTAACAAAGTTTACAAACTTGCGCGGCTATATATAAAAGTAATGTTTCACTCGGCTTAATGTACTTTTACATGCTATTTCACTCGATGCTTTTTGAACTTTCTCCGGGAGTAAATAGATATTTTCTGCGTTAAAACAATATACCGCAGGTTGCGTAAGTGACTACTTGAAAACACAATTTATATCCTGTCCGTTCGCAGGAGCATCAAGTTTCTAAACCAATATCTGGATCGCGCAGACCGCCGCAAACTAAAAAGTTTCTACGATCAAAATTTCCGCAAAATCTGTATCTCGTAGACGAGATAATAAAAATATCCCATCGACATCAGAACTCGAAGAAGAAACAAGAGCAGGAAAGCTTAATTGAAAAATGGCGATCGTCGGGCAGCCGACAAAATATTCAATTTCCAAAGCACACTAGAACCGGGAAGCACGTCGGCCGATAAGCATCCGGGCAGCCCGGGCCAAAGTGGAAAAGTACCCTATAATCTTCGAAAATTAATCGGCCCCGGAACCTACGATCTATAAATATACGCATCCTTCCGTCGGCCGGGGCAAATCGATATATAACCGGCGCCGGTTCTCCGGGGCGGATTATCTTCCGCGTACAACAAGGTATATATCGGAGGCGTCGTGTCCTCGATAATTGGCTATCGGATCGAGCAGTGGCCGGCGCTTCTCTCGACACTCACACATTCGGAATTCTGTCGACATAATCGCGACACCTTGTCTCTCTCTCTCTCTCTCTCTCCCTCTCTCTGTCCCTCTCGGCTGTAACAGAGAGCGACGACGGCGTTACACGAGTTCGTGCGCGATAATTACGATCCTCAACAAATAGCGCTTCCTGCGCGCGCCGGCCGAAATGAAAGTGGAACTATTAAAGCGGACGACGCCTC
The DNA here is from genome assembly GCA_035582935.1 of Ormyrus thymus. Taxonomy (NCBI): domain Eukaryota; kingdom Metazoa; phylum Arthropoda; class Insecta; order Hymenoptera; family Ormyridae; genus Ormyrus; species Ormyrus thymus. The sequence goes on along the minus strand of JAWWEM010000044.1, from coordinate 23,005,646 downwards.
TTGCTCGCTCGCGGAGCCGCGTGTGCGTGAGCCGCCGGGAGTCGGCGCCTTTATTTAAGAGCGCCCGGGAATTTATACATCGCGCGGAACGGGGAATTTACGCACCGAGCCCCGGACTTTCCATTAATTGCCGGGAAAGAGCCGCTTTTTACGACTTCATTTTTCCGAAAAGGTTTCGTGCCTCGGGGCGAGGATCGATCGATCGGCGGAGACGGATTGAGAAACGCTCGGCTTGGCTGGAAAACATCCATTTACTTTGCTTATTTTCTTTAAAGAGTTTTATGAGTCACTAGTTTTTTTTTTTGCACGCGTTAAGATGTAAATACTGCATGCTTAAAATGCAAAAAAAAGAAAAATTTTTTTTATACGGGTCGAAGCATTATACACAAATAGCAGTGCATATTTTACACAAACGCCTGCTTTAATACAGTCGTCTTTTACGTAAGCAGTGCCGTAAAGTTTCTTTGCGAAAATGAAAATGGTTTCAAAATTCAAGTACAATGAAATAAATGCGTACGTAACGTTAAAGAAGTAAAGAGATCTCAGAAACTTTTACCCAATAGGCATACGTGCAGCAGTTACTGTTTATTTTAACCTTGACGTTCACGTCCAAGATTAATGGGACGTTCTCGAACTTCTTTTTACATTTAGAACTTTCCTCGTTAGTTAAAGCAGTTGCTTCTAACCATTATTTAACAATAAAACAAGCCGTTCAAACGATTCTTAACGTGCAATTATGAAAATCTAAAACAGTAATTAAATTTAAAAAGCTCGAAATAATAATCTCCCGCCCAAATCCCAGTAAAAACCTCGCGTTCTTTCTCGAATTCAACACGAGCCTACGAATCCTCCAATTGGCATCTTCAAAGCCTTGCCGTATTCTCTACATCTCCGCGAAATTAGAAGAAAGGCCCGAAGAATTCTCGGCCGATGTAACGCCGCCGAATATCCCTCCTCGCAACAATCGTAACGGCAATAAAGGAAACCTCTCGCTATTAATAACAGCTCGGGCCGCAAAAAATCGCCGGTGGAAAAGGCGTAGCTGCCCGCCTGCGGAAAGCAGCATTACGATCTTGGATAACTGCCCGGCGGAGCGTCGACCTTATACAGGATGCACGAGAGCGCGTTTTACGGCGCTGCACGAATGATCGGCGGCCGGTCGGTGCGCAGGTGTAACGAAAGTAAGCGCGATCGAGATTCACTTTCCTCCACGAGCTGATCTCTCTGTACGTATCGCGAGGGAATTAAAGCCGATACGGCCGCGTGCATCTACTTAAAAGTGAAATTTCTCCCGCGCGCCGCGGCGGCGGGGAAGGAGGAGGCCGGGCTTGTCGATACGTATAGGTTGACGCTGAATGAAACTCTTTTTGTTGCCCGGTATTATTCATGAGCTCTCGGGTCTGCGGGGGAAATTAATTGTATAACGCGGTGATTAAGCTCTTCATTACCTATTGATTGCGGCTTGATTCCGATCGGCAAATTGACCGGCCGAAATAGATGCCGATCTCTTTTTGAAACGGAATACGCAATTAAGTAGCAGTGAGTTAACGCGGGTACAGTACTACTTTGTAGAATAGCGATTTGGAGCAGAAACATTTGTATTGCGATGCATTTTGCGAATGGAATGATTTCGTAAAATTTAATTGCGAATTGCGTCGGGACATTAACGTTATTTAATGTCACGTAATTAATGAAATATTGTAAGGTACGGCTCACTTTTACTGGAAATTTCCCGAAGGAAATTGTTGACTTTCTATTTGCAGAAATGTCTTTTAAATGTTTTTATAACATTCGCCAAGTGTTATCATTAATACACCTTATCCCCAGTAATATTCGCCTTAATCAGCACTTTCTGTAGCTCTAAATTATATAACGAATCTACAGTCTATCAATATTTTGAGACTGGCCTTCCGCAAATGCAATGCAAATTTAAGTGCAGATTAACATCGAAACCATCCGAATTTATCAAATTTTTTCGCGTAAAAACGAATTTCGAAAAATTAACTTTCGAGATGACAAAAACTAGGATATTTATGATCAGAAAAAGCGTCTCTTAATTAAAAACTCCTTGCTCTCGAATTATATCATCAAGAGAGCGGCCCGAAACGCCATTAAACCCATCCTCGGCAGCCCCAACCATAACTACACCTCGAATACTCCCCCAAAGGAATCGTCACCGTATAAAAATTAAGGCGCGCACGACGCTCGCAGTAACGAGTGCCGTTCAGAGCCCCACATGTCGATGTCATAACGACTCGTCCGACCTCACGAAATGCTCATTGCTCGCGCGTGCAGTTAAAGTGCAATCAGCATTAGCCGCCCCTTTTCTCTCTCTGTCCTCGGCTCCCTTTCTCTCTCTCTCTCTCTCGCTCGCAGGTGCGAGCCGGGCGCGCTTTTTTGGCGCGACAGCCGAAAATCTCTTTCGCAGGTGCAGAGGCGGATATTAGGCACGCCCTCTTCTACATTGTCCGCGCGCTGGCCTAAGCGGCTTTCAGGCCTGATGTTGATCGTCACGAACGCCCGGGGAAAAAGTTAATGATCCCGGAGACGCGTCCCGGGGAAATTGAATGCTGAGCTGCGCCGAGAAGCCGAATTCGCAGCGGCTTTCTTTCTCTTATATGCAGATCGGAGCTGCCGTTTTATCTGCCGTTGTTGTCGGGCTTCGACTTTGGCGCGGAGGTATTTTAATGCTTTTCGAGTCTTTTAGGCGAGATCAATCATTATGAAAGTTCGTTGATTTGAAGAGAAATTTCGCAGGATTTTCTCCGTGTTGAAGTAATGAAGGATTAGATAGGAGATTGCAGATCCGATTTTGTTTTCCGAGAGCCATTAATCAAATTATTACCGCCTAGTTATTACGATCCGTTTCTTAAAAATAGCTGTGAAAAATCTCATCGACGGAACTTCTCTATTACACAAAAAGTCGTTTATCAGATCCAAAAACGAGATAGTAAGTTATGTATCCCTTGTTTTCCGGTAATACACGCCGCAGGCTGTATTCGCACGTGCAGTTGTGATTTAACTTTTACCTTCGATTTTATGAGTGAAAAACAAGGATAAGTTTGTAAATTGTAAGTAAAAATATTATTCTATCAAAATATAGGCTTTAATTTTATTTTTAAAAAATCGCAACTTTTAATAAAAGTATAATCGAGCAAGTTTTTAATAGAGTAAATTATTGCATCAATTTTTTTTTTTCGCACAAAATGGACGAAGTAGGAAGTTTCATTACAGGATATTATTTTACGCTATAATGAAAAATTTTACATCCTGGTACGTACATGAAAAGTTGGAAGGAAATTTTTATGGTAATTTTATTCAAAAAGCTGAAAATTTGCACACGCTTCTAATAAGGCGTACAATTTCTGCTTTTCGCCACGAAATCCTGAATTCATAAATTTTTCGCAAAATGAATCGAGACTCAGAATCCCATAAAAATTACCTCCATCCACCCGAGAATCTATCTGCCTTCAAACGCAGCAAAAAAGCAAAATCTAATTTTAATCGACCGCAGCTCTATTCATCCTCGAGCCGAGGTTCCGCAAGAGCGGCAAAAACGGACCTGGCTCCTCATTAAGCATTCACACCCGCTGCCGATTAGACCCCGCGGCGGAGAGCCTCGTTGCAAAAAGTCGTAATTACCCGGCGGCGGCGGCGGCTCCCTTACCTCGCTCCCGTATCAGATCCCGATGCACAATGCAACGCTCGCGCGCCGCGGCCGTTTCATAATTTCGTCTCTGAAATGTAACGCGCTGCACCTTGCGAGTCGCTTGACGCGGCGGATGTAATGAGCGCCCGCGCGCGTTGACGCAACCCTCGCCGGCGGAGAGCCGCGAAAAACGATCGCGCGCGGCAGCGAGTCGCCGCGAGATTCACGCTCGCGCGAGCGCGGAGCCCGTAAAAGTCGGGTTTCCAATTACGAGAGCGGTGCGCGCGGGCTTATTGAAACGGCGGCGGACCTTCGGCGGCTGCGCGCAGGCTTATTGAAATCTTGCGCACTTTCGTGCCGAGGCTCTCGCGGAATCGACGGGGTAGAGTGAACTTGCCGCGCGGGAGGCCAATGAAATCGGGCTGCGTGCCTCGCGGTTCGCGAATTGTTGAAAGTTTCGTTGGGATTTCTTGCTTTGTTTACGTTCTGTCTGGGAAATCAATTTCATTGCGGTAGATTCGTGTGCGCGCGGAGGAGAAATCAATTAATTAAATCTGTAAAATATCTATATAGCTAATGTAGTTTTACGGATGAAAAAATGCACGTCCAAGTGTTGCAAGTCTTTCTTCAATTATACAGCTCGTTCGTTCTAAAAATTCTCGACTGTAAAGTGATAAAACATAGTCGAAATTTTGTACAAATTTATCGACCGTAAACGTCACCCGAAAATTCCTAAATTGCTTCGGCACTTTGCCTCAATAGAAAAAGCTCAAAAGCACCGCGCAAATAATCCACCGTCCGGTCTCGAACAACAATGAAAAATTCAGCATCGATCAACCGCAGGACTCGGAACGCTTGAAGATCAATCGGGCATGCGAGCGAGTCGCGGGAATCTTATCTCGCAGCCGTAAATACGGAAAGCCCGAGAGTGAGAGAGAGAGAGAGAGAGGGAGCTGGATATAGGCAGCGCGCGTAAAAAGTCACGCATGAGAATCTCGGGGAATCGATAAAAAAGTCGCAGCGGAGCCCCGCATAAGCCGACGGCGGCGGGGTCGATCTGCTCCGAAGCGCGGCCGGCCGCGGCATATCGAAACGGGTCTCCAGCATGCGACGACATTAGCACGCAGAGCGAGCCTTTTATGCAGATATTATTCCGCCGCGGAGAGCGCGAGGCATGCGACATGCCCTTTTTTTTGCTCGATTTCAATCCCCTTTACGTCATCCTTCGGGCTTTCGTGTGCTGTGACGAGAGCTCTGCTCGGGCTGCCGCCGCCGCTGCTTTTGCATATGAATTTTCGAAATTTTCGTTTTGGGATTATCGCGCGAGCGAGATCCTTGTGCGCGATGCCGGCTCGTGGGTTTAGCGCACTTGTAAGGAGCGCAGCTTGTTGCGGCAAAAAGTTTGCCGAGATTCTGGCTTCCTTCGCCAGACTTGTTTCGAGCGGGAAGCGAGGAAAGCGGGGTCCCCTCTCTCCCCGCGAGCGGCGCCGCGTTCAGCCCGCGAACTCGACACTTTGTTTACGTTGTCCCTTGGTTCTTTGTGAAATTACTGGTAAGCGATTCACAGCTGGGCACGTTTTCATTCCTTGATTGTTTTTTTTTATAGAACTGTCGCTGTGTATGTAACGTACAGTTTATTGCTATTTTTCTCGATGGGAACCTTGGTGAAAAATATTATAAAAAATCATACGTCTTATTTATGATATTTTGAAGTTATATTTATCGATTCTACGTTAATTTCTGCATTTTCACAAAAGTGTTGAACCTCCTTAAATCGTTTCAAAAATTGGCGTTAATTATACGGTAATTTAGCTTGGAATTATCATGGTTATATCTTCATTATACGCACTCATTTTTTAAACGCAAAAGTTTTTTTAAGAAATTAAGAGCAAACGTAACAGATCGTTTTTCGAAATCCGAATACGATTTCTCAAAGCACACATTAATGAACTTTCTTTTTTGTTTGTAAGTGGTAAATATAGGGAGAAGATTAATCTAATCGGATTTAGCAAAATCGAAGAATTGAGACTTTCAATTTGAATCGCAAGAAAACATAAAAAGAAAAATGCATTGCCCCGTTGTTATCAATATCAATATAAAGATAATAACGGAAGCTACGATTTTGAAAAGAAACGACACAGCTCGTGCCGCGCGATTACAAACATTACTCATATCGAAAACCAGCAGTACCCCAGTTAAAACTCAATCTCCGCAACAAAAAAAAAAAAAAAAAAAAAAAACGAAACCTTTCCTCTCCAATCCACCCACCCGTATCTGCGATCTTTCCGACATTCTCCCAGCTAGTTTGCAGGCCGGCCTGCGCGGCGACTGATAAACTCGGCGCTCAATCACACACGCCGCGAAGGAAACGGCTCTCGGCGAGAGCGCGAGGCGAGGCGAGGCTTGATTTTCATTCGATCCGAAGAAAGGCGAGCCCCCGTCGCTCTCGCTGTCACTGGACGTCCGCGGGGCCCCGCGAGCATAATCGCCTAATTCCAGCGGCGAGCTGGATGTATATGCAAACGAGCTCGTTAACTTTCAGGAGCCGAGGCGCGGAAAAGTCGAAGGGGATCGCGCCCGATCCCCGAGGACTGAATGGGAAACCAGAGCCGAGGCTCCATTGGGTAAACGCGCGGATTTGCGTATTGTATAAGAATCTGGAGTGATCGTGATGTAATGAATTATGCCGACTGGCGGAATGCAAAAGGCTCCTTTCTACGCGCGGCGGCAGCTTTTCCTTCCTTTTATGCATAACCTTTTTTTCTCTCTGCTCTCCGCCGCGGGAGGAATTTCATTCGCCTTTCGATCGGGGATTTATCAAAAGAGTCGTTTGTTTTAAGGATTTGCGAAAGAATTGAAACTGGTTTCGTAGAGTTTTCGAGGGAGAGAGACATTTTGCTCTTGTTATCGGGGCTTTTTTTGGCTCGGACCGTTGAAAGTTGGCAGCGAGTTTTTGCGAAAAATCGGAATCACCGTTGCGAAGGTCAGGTAAATTTTTTCAGAAACTTTTGCGAATTAATCCCCGTAACCAAAAAAGCGAGAAAGTGTCTAGCTTTCAAAACTATATATGATGGAGGAATATAAATTTATAAAATGTTTTTAGCAGTTATACTTTACGTCACAGGAATAATTTGCAGTTTATTAATATTCAATTGGACATTAACGCTCTTTTGATAAAAATTAACTGCAGATTGGTAATTTCTCTTAAAGATTATATTTAATGTTTCGTGAAAGCATTGACTTTTTTGTAGTTTTTGCATGCTATTAACTTTTTCAGAGTCTTTTATTTAGATTACTACAGAAATATCGTGCCATTGCTAAAGCTTACAAAAATACAACGTTTTAAATTGTAGCTTTTATAAAATTTAATTAGATGATAAGAAATTATATAAATGTTCAATTTATTTAGTGCTTCTTTCTGGTTTTTATATCTAAATGATCCATTGTCAAGACGGTCGAGAAATTTTAGCTCAAGGTAGGGAACATATCAAGTCAAACCAGATACCCGGCAAAAACAAACATCGAATACCATAACTGGCACTCCTATACCCGCTGCACTTTTCGCAAATAAATTGAATAATTTAATTACAAGCGTGTCTCCGACGTACAGCTGAACCAAACGGAAACCCGCTGAAAAGTAAGCTAAACGAATCCAAACGAGCCAGAAAAACTCGAAATCCCAGAAATAACTTGACGCTTTCTTGCCAAAGTACCGACGCCTGCACTAATTCGCGTAACAGCGCTCGGACTCGCAGCTATTACTAAATTAAGCGGCCGCAAAAAAGGCTCGGCTCGTAACCGAAGACCCACATACTCCGCGGGGGCAGCTCTTTTTGCTCCCCTCGAAGTTTCCAAGCCGCGCGAATTCACTCGTCCTCTCCGGGGCATTTCGTAACGGCGCGCGCTCTGGATTATACGCGGCCGCGCGATTTCCTGGTTCGCCGTTTCGCCTGGCCGGCCGTCCGTCGCCGACTGAGGCTCCGCGCGCGCGGATTCCCTCTTCCACTTGGTTCGCTTCCCCCTTTTTATCCGGGCGTCGTTGTTCGCGCGCGCGGAAGGCTCTCGCGAGCTCTGCGCCGCGCACTTTTACTTTCGCTCGGAGGTGAACACCTTTCGTTGCACGCAGAAACGGCTCGCTCCTTATTCCTTCCTTCTCTGTTTTCCTTTTCCTTTTGTCCAGGCGCCGACCTTTTTCGAGTACTGGCCGCGAGTACTCGCGTCCTTTGGCGCGAGGGCTTTGTGCAATTTTTGGTGGGGATGTGAGATTGCTGTTCGGTTTTTTTTCTGCGGGAGTGGCATTTATTCCTTTGTGGACTTCTTCTTGAGCTCTCGATTTGAGTTTTTATTGGAGGAGTAAACTTTAATCTGCTTCCTGCTTTCGTAAATTTGTCTTTGGGAGACTTTGGGACTTCTATTGTAATCATAAAATGCTTCGGAAACGTCAATACGTCTTTCGTTAAAAGTACAGAAATTTATTAAACAAAGTATGAAATAATAGCTATTTTACGCTTGACTGCAATTCCTATCTCTAATTGAAGCATAAGATATTGTTACAATGAAATTGTCGGAAGTTTTTTTAAAATGTTGCATTGCGCTGCGGAAACGAATAATGGAAAGTGACTTTTAATGAATTGATATGCGAACGAAAACAATTATGTAGGCTTGAGAATATTCATTAAAGTGTTAAGAAACATGATTTTGAGCCTGGCGATCTGAATATTTCTTAACTCGTCTGTACAAATTAATTCAATATGATATTCTATACCTTTCGTGCATAAATTCAATTTTAACAAAAAATATATCACATTTCTCATCGGATAATATCATCGTTTACGTAATGACACGTCTCCAGGATAGAGTTTAATAATGAGAAATTTTTCAGCCCCTTAAAATAGAATTGCTGTTTTCACGATCAATTATCAGAGCTGCTTGAGTTTCTGGGCGGTCAATGAAAATTTTACGACGCAATAATTGCGCGAATGAAGTTTCCTGCGCAATTGTGAATGAACGTAGTTCTAAACAACGTGAGAAAATAATACCGTTCATACGAGCTATGAAACTGACATTCGTTCTTGACAAAATAAAACTAAACGCGAAAGATTGAAATCGTAAGCACGAGCTGCTTACGGCTATCACTCGATATTATCGTAATCCCAAGTGCACTTTTTGCATACACGCTTGGAACATTATTAAATGCACTTGAAGAAAATGGATGAAAAGTATTTCAAGTAAAGGCCGCAGCTTATTATTCTTCATCGGCAATGCATACGTTAAAACAAACACTCGATTCTTCTAGTCTGATTAAATATTGGAAAGTTAAGATCGATAATACTAATCAGACAGGAGTTTAATAGTTTACTCTACGAGTGTTGCATTACTGTCGTGCATCGGTAACTAACGGCAATACTTACATAAGTCACTTTGAGACTGCATTGAAAATTGCTCAATGTTAATTCAGCAAAGGAATACCACCGGGTAATGTCAGGGAATCGAAAGGTTAATTGCACTTTTTGCAGCGCACTTCTGATTGCCCGTTAGGAGGAGCTTCAGACCTCCTTCTCTCCTCTTGCTTCTATACGGCCGCGGGAGGTTTCACATCCCATTATTTTGAAACCACTTAGCGAAAAGCGTCGCGAGCTGCCCCGATTTCTTTTTCCGAAAACGCGAATAAATTTGCTTGCGCAAGCTTCTCGCCCCAATTATGTAAAATCGGCCGAGTTTCTTAATAATAGAAGCGAGGATCGGCGCGCGCGCGTATACGCGCCTCGTGGAAATCTAAAAATACGCGAAGGTACAAGCCTTTAGCTTGTTTATCAGGCGCATTCCTTTCCGCTATCATTTACGCCGAAATTTACGACGCCGGATCATTATTTTAAACTGTTTTCGCGAGAGTCCGCCGCTCGCAGGTGGGCCGATCGGCGAACAAAGCTCCCGAGCTGTCGAAAGGTGTTCACCTTCGGCGAAGGAGGCATCGTCGCGGCTGAATTTCGCGGTTTAATTAAGATCTGCCGTTTACGACTGCGCCTCTCGTCTCTCCCGGAGAGAAAAGCCCATTAGACGAAACAATGCGAGAGCCGACGTTTACGTCCCGGGGATATGCATCTTCGACGTCCTGGGAAAAATGGGAGAAAACATGCAAGGCTCGCGAGGCCTAATTAAAGCGGCGATCCTGTGTACGACTCCTAGCGATCCCTTAATAGCAGCCACAATTTTCGTGACAAAGAGTCACGAACGACTCGGCCGAGCCTTCGTCGCACCAGACGGAGAAGGAATCGGGAGCTCCGGCAGAGTGTCTTTTTTTCCGTCTCTCCTTTCGCCTTCGAAAAGCCGAGCGAGCGAGCGAGAGAGACGGCGCCTTTCTCGGCCTCGGCTGCAGAGGGACTGCAATCGAAAAGTATAACGTCGCGCTATGCCATAACGGAGCGAGAGAGAGAGAGAGAGGAGCAGCACCGAAGCAGCAGGGACTGCAAAGAAGAGAGGCAACCGGCCAAAAAGTTACGCAACCGCTTACAAAACCCAGAGCGCCGCCGCTCGGCTCCTCTCCCGCCGGCGATTTTCAAAGCCGCGCCGATTTTCCCGCCGCGCCGCGCCGGCTTCCGGCGCTCTCTCGGCGCGAGCGCGTGTCCTTAGCGCTCGAGCGGCGACAGACGGAAGCGAGCGATCGAAGGCGAGAAAAAGAGGAGAAAAAGGCGGCCCTCCGAAGTCGGACCGAGGCCCCGATCGGCAGCGGCGTCTCGCTCCCGCGCGCTGTGTGTGCGTGCCTCCGCGGGAGAGGAGGGCAGCGCCAACGGCGCGGCGGCGACGTAGAGCGGCGAGCACCGCCTGAGTGAGGGAAAGTGTTGGCTTATTATATGGCCGCTCTCGAGGTATATAAGGCTCGCCGCGGGAAAACTCAAGCAGTCAAGTGGTTCTGAGCCGCGTTAACTAGCGCGCGCACACCTTACAATGAAGTTTAAGGTAAGTGCCTGGCTGAGAGTGAGGCTTCCTTTGTTGCCCAAGCCATCCAGTTTCGACGGCTACAAGTGAATCAACCTGAGGCGCGAGTCGTGATTTATCTTTTTCAAACGGTTCTTGTGCGAGAAAGTGAAAAAGACGATTGGTTTACTGCCGTGAAACTTGACGCTCCTCGGGCGTGAACTTGAATATCGTGAATTTAATCATAGACTGGTTGCACTTTTTTCGGTATTCTTGCTATTAGTTCTCCGCACCGTCGTTTTTTTTTGTGCTTGAAACTAATTAAATATTTATTTAATAATCCGAAAAATTTCGGATCAGAACTGAAGCTCCAGGTTCATTAGGCAAGACTATAATCTAAAAAATGTTGTAAACCTTAACCGATTTCTTTTGCAGACTTGCGTATTCCTCGCGCTCATAGCGCTCGCTCACTGCGAGGATGCAGCCGAGACGAAGAAGGAGAAGCGCGGCCTCGACCACCACTACGGCGAAGTCGCCCACGAGCACCACGAGCACGTCAAGACCGTCGAGGTAGTGAAGAAGGTGCCCGTACCCGTCGAGCACGTCAAGCACGTGCCCTACGAGGTCATCAAGCACGTCCCCGTCGAGGTGAAAGTACCAGTACCTCAGCCCTACACCGTCGAGAAGCACGTGCCTTACCCCGTGAAGGTCTTCGTGAAGGTGCCCGTCCACGTGCCGCAGCCCTACACCGTCGAGAAGAAGATCCCCTACGAAGTCAAGGTCCCCGTCGACAAGCCCTACGAGGTCAAGGTCCTCGTGCCGCAGCCCTACACCGTCGAGAAGCACGTCCCGGTCGAGGTGAAGGTACCAGTGCCCCAGCCCTACACCGTCGAGAAGCACGTACCTTACCCCGTGAAAGTCAAGGTGCCCGTGCCCCAACCCTACACCGTCGAGAAGCACGTGCCCTACGAGGTCAAGGTCCCGGTCGACAAGCCCTACCCCGTCCCGGTACCCAAGCCGTACCCCGTCACCGTCGAGAAGCCCTACCCAGTCACCGTCGAGAAGCACGTACCCTACGAGGTCAAGGTCCCGGTCGACAGGCCCTACCCGGTGCCGGTCGAGAAGCCCTACCCCGTGCACGTCAAGGTCCCGGTACCCAAGCCCTACATCGTCCACAAGCCCTACCCCGTCAGCGTTGAGAAGCACGTCCCCTACCCGGTCAAGGTGCCGGTAGACAGGCCCTACATCGTCGAGAAGGAGGTCCCGTACCCCGTCGAGAAGGAGGTGCCGTACCCCGTCAAGGTGCCGTACCCAGTCCACGTCCACGTCAAGGAGCACCACCACGAGCACTCCGAGGGTGGCTTCGAGCCCAGCTACGGCTACCACCACTAAGTCATCCCGCCCCCCCTCCCCCTCCTTGCGGCAGCAACGAGGCCTCTCGAGACAGGCTTCTTTAACCGCGCGGCCGCCGTAGCCCGGCGATCCCATCTCGAAGCTCTGTCTCTAATATGTCTTTTCCGTTAAAATCTCATCTTAGTCCTAGCTAATTTTCGCCAGAGAGCTTGGGATACACACGTCGACGACGACGACGGGGCGTTCTTCCTTTGAGCAAGCTCCTCCGCCACCCGGAAGATCGCGCAACGATCCGCGGGACGCCGTATCGAACTCGGCCGTGGGGATCGCCAAATTGACAATGGCCGATGGGTTTTCGCGCGGCGACCGGATTCTCGGTCCGCGTCGCGCTGAGAATCGCTCGGGGGTCCATTGTGCTGTCTTCCAGCGGGCCGAGGGGAGATTTCGTCACGTCCGTTCCGTGGGCAATTTTACTTTTGTTCCACGGGACGAAGATCGAACAGAACTAAAATTTAGCCTTGATAATCAAAAAAAAAAGAGCGGCTTTCCGGGCGAGCGGGGAAAAACGTTCGTTTCACGTTAGGAGGACTTGAAACCGCCGAGCGACGGGAGATCTCGATCCGAGCGAGAAAGTCAGCCGATAGCGCCACTTGGCTTGGCCGCGGAATGCTATCCGTCTGTCGCGCGAAGCGAACGTTTTCAATTAAAAGAAAAGCAACTCCTGCGGACGAAGAAACGCCCGCAAATCTCGCGCTCGCGCACCGAGAAGAAAGTCCCCCCGGCGCGGGAGCCGGAGTCCTCATGCACTTCGGAAGGCAAAAGAAAATCCCGCCGCCTCCTTTTTCGGAGCCGCGCGCGGCTCTCGATATCACTCCGGCTCGCCGAGCGAGGCGCCGATTTCCAGCCGGCGCGCGCGGGGCTTTGTTCTCGCTGAGCGCCGAGCGCGACTCCGTGTACATACGTAAATCCGCGTCGATCGACTCGTGTGGGAGGGGCTCCTGCTCGGTCTGTAGCCACCAGGACGCGAGTGTATCCTTGCGATATCGGGGCCCGAGGCGCACGACGAAATCAAACTTTTTGTACCTTGTTGATGCTTCCGTCACGCTCCTGTATCTCATTTCTCTAGATGTGTCTTTTCATCCTTTTTTCTATGTAAACTTGTACAAATTTGATAATTGTAAAAAAAAAAAAAAATCGACGACTCCGCCTCGCGAGCCAGCGAGGCGAGGAGATTTCTGTATGCCTCTTTTGTAATACTCGATGGTAAAACGCCGAAAATCCAATGTAGTAAGAGAAGAAAAGAAGGGCGCTACGAGCGCCGAATGAATAATGTGAAAATGGTGCAGCGTGTGTAACAAAACGTTCGCGGCAGGCGAGCGAGCAAAACTTTTTGTACTGCAAAATAAATAAAACTCTCAAAAGAACAAAAAAAAAAAGACCGAACTCGTTCGCTTTGATTTCACTCCCCGCCTCCCCTCTCCTCCCGCCGGGCATTTGCAAGTGAAAACTGCGACTGCTGCGTACGCATACATATGTGCGCGCGCGCGCGCGCGGTAAAAGTCGTTCGATAAGCATCGCCATCGCAGCGCAACTTTTGCCGACACGGCTCTGATCAAGGCGCAATTAACGATGCGATATTGCACGGATCATAAATAGTTCGATAGCCGCGCGGATTTCTAAAATCACTTTTGCTTTTCAAAACACGAAGGCGCCCGGCTCACGAGAAGAATCGCGTTGCCAAAGTCACGGTTTCGAGGTTGAGTCCTTGGGGGTAGCATACAGTGAAATCCCCCAGCCGGAAGCGGAGCACTCGTCACGCGACACTCGCAGATATGCATCTCCGAGTTTCCTGAAGACGAAGAAGAAGAGGCAGTAAGCCGCTTTCGCGGAGCGATTCTTAATCGTTACGAGAGCGCAATTAAGAGCTCCTGGCTCCGATATATACGTGCTAACGTTGCGCACGCGGGGCTCCCAAGAAAGTATTACTTTCTCTGCGCGGCGAGCGCGAGCGCGAGTTTCTAGACTCGCCGCCACCGCTTTATTCACGTCGGCGAACGATCGAGAATCCGCGCGATCGAATTCACGCGCGGCGAGGCGCCAAGCGTCCGCGGCGCCGCTTCCGCGTCTGATTCGGCGTTCTCCGCCGGTGCCTCGACGACGCTTGCGGACCTCGCGATATTTCTGCACAGAAGCCGATGCCTTCTCGATCTTAAATTCATTTGCTTATGTAAATCGTTCGGATCGGATCCGCGCTTGCGTCATCACCCCTCCCCCCCCTTTAATTTCGCCAAGATATTCGATTCACGCAACGCGTGAATTCTTTCTTTGAAAGTTTTTGAAGCGAATTTGCCGCGCGCGGGGATCCCGAGAAATCGCAAATTTCGTGTTCTCCGCGCCGACTTAGACGTAATTAGTTTCTTAAAAAGCCGCGCCGGTATATTTACTTTCGAAAACGAAACCGTCCTAATGGAGTCGCGGAGAACCAGTATCGTTCCAAACTCGTCGCGCTCCCGATTACGCCTTCGACCGACACGCCCACTTTGGGGGGTAAATTCAGCCACTGGAAAAAGCTCCTCCGCGGGCTGCGCAGCAAGGTACATGCTTCTCTGAAAAAATGCCCGGCCGGCCCCGCGTTGCGCAACGATCGAGTTTCATTTCAGGCGCCGCGCCGAACTTTCGGAAAGCCGCCGAATTTATATACATCATAAGCGACGTCTTCGGCGCCGAGGGAGTTTCCTCGGAAAAGAGCGGCAGGTTGGAGCGTAACGCAATAAGCCGGCCGACCGGTCATCTGCGCTCGTGCAGCAGCCGCCGCTCGGCGCTTTTGTGAAAGTGAAAAAATTGCGACGAATCCGCCATGCGTGAATTACAGCCTGCCCGACCGTCGAGGCGCTGCGCGCGCGCGCGCGTGTGTATCGTGTGTGCGCGCGCCGAGACTTCCTTCGAGGATCCCCGAGGCACTTCCGCTTTTCTACGAGCGGAGCACGCCTACTTGCCCGCAAATAAAATGCACATCGCCGAGTAGTTTGTGCGGCGGAGGTGCTGGAAGTGGCGGCTGCTCGCGGGGATCGGGGAGAGGGATGCGGTGCGGGCGTTGCGCAAGCTCCTTTACGGTCGAGTTAATTTTGGTACGATTGCTTTTTTGCGAAGTTTCAATCGGGGCGGAGAAAAAGTTCGGCTAAACGTACCAGATAAAGAAAATTTCTTTCGAGCGACGATAAATCTTTTAGCGCGCTTTCAAGGAAGACTGATTTATTTGGAGTTGCGCACTAAATATCTTGCGCTGCGCTGCGAGCAATGAAACGAAAAAAAAGAAGAAAAAAAACGTAGAAAATTGCAAATTTTTAGTGCAGCTCTTGCAAAAAAATGTTGCAGAGACCAAAAGTTCCGCGATACGTGACATTATTGGTCGGCAGAAAATTACACAATTTAAAATACTATTTGTATATATGGAAATACTCTTAAATAATAAAGCAGCACTCGAACGGAAGTGTGCACGGCGCTCTTATTACAACGAAACTCTAATTACCCTCCATCGATTTGTTTTTAGAAAACCAGTAATTTTAGCCTTAATTCCAAAATATTACCTAATT
Source organism: Ormyrus thymus (assembly GCA_035582935.1). Classification (NCBI taxonomy): domain Eukaryota; kingdom Metazoa; phylum Arthropoda; class Insecta; order Hymenoptera; family Ormyridae; genus Ormyrus; species Ormyrus thymus. The sequence continues at coordinate 22,990,136 of JAWWEM010000044.1, read as the reverse complement.
TGCTTGCATAAAGCGGCGAGGCATTATGTTCAGCCTATCGCCGCGGGCATCAAAAATCCCTCTCGAAGTGAAATATTAGACGGGCGTATCAAATACAAAAGCACTTACATCCGTCCATTTCCGGCATTAAACACCGGAATAGCGGCTGGCACGGCGAGGAGAGCCGCGACGTAATGAGTAAAAGTGCAAGTAGGGGTATTTGCGCGCCGGTTTCGTCATCGTAATCATCATCATCATCATTATCATCACCGCAGCGCGCATGCGCACTTGCTTCCGCGGTAGTCCGACTACCTGACGGACAAACGGTCGCGTTCCTCTTTCTTCTTCTTTTTTTTTTTTTTTTTAATTCCTACCTATCCCGTTGCGTAAGGAAAGCGTATCGTAGCGAAAGGAGTTTCGCGCGCGCGAATTTTAGTTACACGCGCTTAATTGACGCATTGTAAAGCGCTTAAGGTGGTTGCGACAGGCGGGAATTTATTCCTTCTTTTTTTTCGCGCTCGGCACAGATGGATATTGCGAGGGATTAAGAACTTTGACGCGCTCGTGTTTGTTTACGATTTTTTTTTCTCGCAACTGCTCGGCCTACTTATTAGACGGCTGTCGTAACTAACTGCTGAGGCTTTTTTTTTCGAAAGCACAGTTTCCTATCGGAGAAGCGGTTGCGCGGTTTTCCGAGTTTTTTTCGATCCAAGTTTAATGGGTCAATTGACGCTCGAAGTGAAAAAATCGATTCGGAGCCGGTAACTTTTCATAACGAGGTGTAACGTAATTTTTACGTTTAGGTTTCTAAATATATAAAAACTGGTTTTAGATAGTTACTTAAATTATTTACATAATTATAAATATAGACGCGAATTCATTGGACACCCAAGACTGCTTTAATTCATGATTTTGGTGAAAACTTTTCGAGAACGCAATAAGCATACTGTTTTCTTGATTTACTGCAATTATTACCGCGTCGTAATAAATTTTGCCGGGCTTTCGAAGTCTTGAAATTACTGAAATGTTGACAGAGTTTATTATTTTGAAGAAAACTCTCCAAACCCATTCGTCATACGCTTTTAGCTTTGTAATGACTTCAACAATGTTTACGTAACTTAATAATAAATTAATTAAACCCTGCCTTTTCACAAAAACGACAGCTACACGCAGTGCAGTCGCGAGTGCAGTAAACCCCAGAAAATCGGGCAACGTAACCGCGCCAGATTCTAATAAATTCCTCGGCGCAATCGCAGCAATTTCCTCTCCATAAATAATCGAGCCTAAAATCCTGCAGGCAGGAAGTCCCGTCTCTCTCTCTCTCTCTCTCTCTCTCAGTCCTCCGGCGAAAGAAAGCATTACGCAAGGAGCAAAGCGCCGGCGCTGAAATGCA
>JAWWEM010000044.1:22932204-22972161 GCA_035582935.1 Ormyrus thymus | reverse complement strand
AAATTGTTAAAAGATGTGTGTGTCCCACGAGTACTATTTAAATAGTAATTTTTCAAAAAAATTTTTCTCAGTGTAATAAACTGTAAAATAATAAAAACGTGGGCATATTCAATTACGGAAACAATGTATGCACAGAAAGCAATTATTCTAGAGCTTGCTTTCGTAAAAGAACTCAATCAATAAACTAGTTTTCCAATAATACCCAGGAAGAAAGAGGAAGGAAAAAGGCAAGTTATTCGATACGGGCGAGCGAGACGGCCTTTGGGCGTAGGTCGAGCCGTATTTATCTAGGAAGTGCGCGTAAGTAGGCCTGTACTTGTGCGATTTGCGGCTCGGATCTCGCGGGGCCGGGTTACGCCCATTCTTCTCCTGTGCCTCCCCATTCGCGCGCGAGGCGTTCCTTTTTACATTGCTCCCTTTCCGCTCCGGCTAGAACCAAAATCCGACCGCTTCGTTTTTTTTTTCTGCGCCGAGTTTACGCGGCGTCGAGGTCGCCGAGTGGCTGGTAATAATCTCGGACGGTCGCTCGTTCCGAATTCCTGATATTCTTTCGAGAAGAATTCCTAACTGTGCGCTTCACGAACGCACGCCGGAAAAGCGCTTTGACTTTAAAATTTCTCGGGATGTAAGCGAAAAAGAAAGAAATCTCCAAGCGGCCCTCTTGAAATTCTTATCAGGCTATCTTTTTCACGGGGCGAGCCTTCGAAGCTTTCGTGGCGGCTTTCATTTCACTCTCTCGCGACACAATGTCCGAAAATTGGTATGCGGCAGCGGAGCGTCCCGACGGCGATACAATAGCCACTCCGGAATCGTCATCGAACGTTCCCAGAGCCACTCCGGGAGCTAATAAACCGAGGAAAAACCTCTTAATCTCTATCCGAAGGTAGAAACACAGAGCCCCGGGGAGGGGGACCTTTCGAAGAAGAGGAAGCCGGTCCTCGCGTTCTCGATTCGCCTCGGGGCCTTTTCATCGCCCTCCCCGACCTGCGCTATTAGGAGCTCTCTCCGCTCGTGTGTCCCCCTTACTTACCGCCGCATTCTTGCGCGTATGTTTTTATTAGCGGTTTGTATTTCGAGCAGATGTTTGCCGGTCGCTCGCGAGCGCGCGCGCGCGCGGCGCAACAATGCCATTGTCGGCGAGGTGGATTGGGGTAGGCCGCGAGAGAGAGAGAGAGAGAGAGTGAGGCTAATTTTAAACGAATCCCCGAAACTGGTTAGGGGAGGGGCCGGGGCTCGATTTTCGTCATCGGATCGCCTACGGGAGGTCCGAGGGCCGGCTTTTCTTTTCGCGGAGAGCGGAACGAAGGATCTTGTTTTGTCGAGGGCCCCGGCATCAATGGGACGACACAGTGGGAGGACAGAGGAGTTTCCGAAACCCGGGAGATGAGCGCTGCTCTGATGATTCTATTAAGTAGCTGGATCTTTTCCCGGTGCTTTCAGCTTTCGGGCCCTCTTGCCTCATTTTCGTCCTTTCTACAATCGGAGGGATATCTCGAAGCAGAGAATTGATTGCGTCAGGATGATTTCCTAAATTTTTATTATTTTTCCACGAATTCTGAGTAGCCAAGTCTCCCGAAGATTAAAAATTCAATTGAACATTTTTGATTGCAAGTACATTTTTTGCACCCTCCGGCGACACAATGCCTATTGAAATTCATGAAAATCTCATCTTTAGCAGCAGTAAATAGAAGAGCATAAAACGTTTATTACCTTCTTTTATTAGTCAGCCCCTTCGCAGCAGAGGGGCGAGAACTACACGACCCCCAATGTCGCACATCCACTCGAATTATAAGCAGCTTATAAAGCTCATTTTCCCCGTCCAGCGAGTAACTCTTTCTAATCGAAAAGTGACAAAGTGCAGCTCCCTCCCTCCGCCGTAAAAACCCATTCCCACGAGCGAGCGCATATCTGCGCGCCGAAAATCTGCCCGGCCCGGCAGCCGCGCATAGTTAACCTTTTCATAGCGGCGACTTTAAGTGGCTCCGCGCGGTCACGGAGCGAGTGACCGGGGCGAGCGAAGGGATATACTTTACAATGGATTCGCGCGGCACATTGTGCGTGCATACGCGCGCGCGCGCGCGTGCTTTTATGTCATGTTACCTGTCCCGCTGTTATAAAGCGTTACGCAACATCCTCCGATTCTCATTGTCCGGCGTCGTCACGAATTATACATTCATTTCAATTTATGACGCTGTATGATTTACATTCCCCGGGCCGACTGCGCGGGGCGCTCTTTTACGGAGATCCTAAGCTGACAAAAGGTCGCGTATGTGGTGTGTCTTTATTCGAGCGAGAGTATCTGCGTCTATATTTTATATTCGCTCTGCACTGCCGCCGAGGGTCTTTATTTCCAGGCTTGATGCAAGGTTTTAAAGCTGTGCTTTATGCGACTAAGCCCCTGGGCTTTTTCTCCTTTTTCGCTCTGCTCTCGCCGGCGAGGGAAATGCAAATGCTTTTTACGAGCTGTTACAGTTTGTACCTTTGATATTTATTTCTTGCGCGGATTTTGAAGTTTCGTGCACTCGCTTTATATACTCTCAATAAAAACACGCTGCAAGCTGGCTGCCGCACTTTTATTCCACGCAAAAGCAGTCTTGATTTCGTTCTAAAATCAAAAGGATCCTATGCAGTTTTATCAATGGAATACCTAAAACAGTGATTCTTAAAAAAAGAAGAAAAAAAACTCAGACTCGTACCCAAAAAGAAAAAAAAAAACTGAAAACACCAGACGAAAGGCTCGTCCAGGCGGCAGCAGCTCAGGCCCCGGCGGCGGATTCCACGGCGAAGGTATAACCGTTCCGACTCGTAAAAAGCGGCCTCTAGGCGGGGGTGGGATCCTTCGGCGCGCCGTCGCCGACACCGTGCGAGTATTTAGCTCGGGCTCTCGCGCGAGGGCAGCCAGACATGATTCCTGTCGTTTGTCTCCGGTTCGTTCCGACTCGTCGAAAGCGAGGCCCATTGTCCGGCCGCTCGATGTGCATAACCTATAACGTTAAATAATGAAATCCTCCACTTTCGTTTCTCTCTTTTCAACAATGCAGGCCGGTGTTTGTTCGGTGCGCGTCGCCGGCTTCGTTCGATTTCGGTTGGAGCGTAGTTAGCTGTATGAAGCCGGCGGAGCTTTTAGGACGTGATTATTTCTTTCCTCGTTTTTATTGCTTTGATGGCCTACTTTGTTTTGATGAATTGAGGTTTGTAGGAAGCGAGGAAATTTTTCGTGTGCTTAATTGACAATTTAGAAACTGATTTCACCTGGGTTCAAGCTAAAGGAGTGTTTTGAATTTATATATTAGATTCGAAATTTTGAAATTTTTTTGCATCAATCGACTGCGGCAATATCTATTGATTTAAATCGCAGAAAAATGCACAAGATAAAAATTTCCCTCAGCGTGAATTCGCATCCATCAATTTCATCAGCTTAATCTGAAAATCGAAACCCGTAAACACACATAGCAGAGCCGCGCATTGTCCCGCAGAAAATCGCACCGCCCGGAACCAATCAGAAATCACTCATACATCGGTCCCCTACAACTAGCAGATCGATCGGCCCCGATAGCCGCCAAAAGCCCGGCCGGTCTCTGCGCACAGGAAGTCGTTCCTCGGCGTAGGATCGTAGGAAAAGCCGGCCGGCGCTATCGAGCGGCCGAATCAGGGGTGTGACGTTTAAACGAGCGACCTGTTGAAGAGTTTACGATGATTCCGAGACAAAAGGACGTTTTTCTTTGGCGCTCGCGCGACTCGCAGGAAACGCGCGACACAATGGAGATCCCGCGCGACGATTAATTAGCCCGGCGAGAGAGAGAGAGAGAGAGAGAGAGAGAGCGATCGCGAGAGCACAATGCGGACCAAATTGCCCCGCCGTTTTCGGTCGGCTTCAGCGAATTATCGACAGCGGCTTTATCTGATACTGCTCGTGGGAATGCCGCGCGTTTCGATATGTTGCCAGGGGGGGTCGTTTGCCTTGCGGCGATTATCGATCGATGATTTTGAATTTATTGCGGCGGGTATGTAAGCTTTTCTCCGGATTAATTAACGGAATTCGCGGATTTTTGTACGCTTTGTTTCTGGATTTACTCGGCGATTCGGTCGATTTTTTTTTATTGTACGATTCCTTTTTTTTTTCATAAAAGTAATTCAAGGCTTTCAACTTTCGATGAAAAAGCGTTTAAAAATACCTCGAAAATAAGCGGTCAAAGCAAATAATGCTAGCTCGAAAATTCTAGGTTTCGGAACCATGCAAATGAGCCAATAACAATTACACAAAAGCACGGTATCATTAACAAACTAGTTCATAGAATTTTAAGAAGCTTTAACGACCTGCCTTCGGTAAAACTACCTTAAACACCTATCTAGCCACCCATAAAATTCTATCGATCCTCATAAAAATCAGCGTTTCCAAAAATCTAAAATTCAAAAATCCAAGCCCGAGCCGGCGCTCGCCGGAGCCTCGCTCGACTGACACCTGACAGCCGGCAATTTCCAGTGGGCCCCCCCGACTCACGAAAGCCGCCATTTAACGAGTTCATGCGCGGAAGGACCCTCAGAGCGAGGAGATCGCGAGGGAGGTCCGCTGCGCCGGGAAGGAAAAAAAACTGCGGCAGAAAAGCGAGAGTGCCGCGGGCGTAAAAGCACGAAAAAATTCTCGGAGAGAGCAGGGCGGGAGGGGAGGCCTGCCATTAATTACGTATCATTACGCATAATCGGGCGCAGGCAAGCGCTACTCGTCGACTCGCGCGGCGGGCAGCTTCGATTAGGTTGTATTCGTCGGGTATAAATAACGGGACAGCCGCGCGAGAGAGCTACGCGTCGTTTTATGGTAATAGACTTGTTCGATGAGAGCTCCGGCAGCTGCGGGAGGCTTTTTTTTTCTCTTCGGAGAGCCGAGCCTTATATTGTTGAGCGCGCCGGGCAACAATGCCTTTTGACATTGAGTGCAGGAGGAGGAGGGGAGCTAGACGCGATAAGATATGCAAAAAGCTGAGCGGACGTGCAGAACGGAGTTTCTTTGCGGAGCGACCGCTGATTGAGACGTGAATTTTACGAGATTCCGTGAATTGTTCAATTTTCCGAAATGGCGGTTGACGATATTATTTGCGCGAGTTTTTGCAATTTTTCGTTAATTATATTATGTGTATTGGCGCTATTTTTTACGCTAATCTATTATCCGTTTGTAACACTTGACATCGTTCTGCTGAAATATTTGTTTCTAAATTTTTAGTCTACACTATCAAGAACTATTTCACATTGTTAAGTCCATTTTATGGCTATCAGAATTCATTGTACCTGCGCAAACACTGGGCAACGAAATCATAGAATTACAAAACGAACGACACTCAGAAGCAAAACTCCTCGAAATGCAGGCCAGGCAGAATTCAGCTCGCGCGAAACGAAGTGTCCCGAAACGCATTGGCGGCCGCTCCTCGCCGTCCACCCTCGAAAAAAAGGTTCGGCGCGAAATTCGAACGCCCCGGCCGCTGTGGGTGCCGCGAGCCCGGTAGGCAAATAGTAGCTCTCGGGGCTCACAAAAAAGCGAGAGACCGCGCGGCTCGCTCGCGCAGAATGGACGAGTGAAAGAATGAAAAGACGAAAGAAAAAGGGAGCGACACGAGGAGAGGGAAGGAAAAAGAAAAAGCCTCGCCGGCTCGCAGCGCCCGCTCTCGCGCGCGAGCGAGCGAGCGAGAGAGCGAGAGAGAGAGAGAGAGAGAGGTAGGATCGCGTAGAGGTAACATCGTAGAGAGGCTGGGACCTGATCCCAAAGGTAGGAGCCAGTCCATCGCGGGCCCTCCTCTCGTTCGAACGCAGGCGCGCGCGCGCCGCTCTTTCTCCGGAGCCTTCGGCCTCTCTTTCTCCCCTGTCTCTCTCTCCTCTCTCTCTCTCTCTCTCTCTCGGCGTGTGCACCTGTGACAAGCCTTATCTCCCGAGGCACACGATGCCGGGCCCGAGGGCGCGCGCCGCCGAGCGCGGCAAGCAAAAGTGCAGGTGACCGTAGTGACAGTGGACCCGAGGATTTTCGCGCTCCTCTTCGCGGGGAAGGCCTGCCGCGCGAGGGGGGGGAGGGAGGCTTGTGAGTGAGAGTTCTTCTTTCGGTGGATCCTGGTCAAGTGCGGCTGCGAGCCGGGCGCCGGCCGGGGATTATAGCAGCATATGGTGCCTGGGATGTGAGAGATGCGTCGCGCTGACATCGCGGTCGCCGCGATTGCCCTCCTCATACTCGGGCAGATTCACGGCCCTAGACAGTCCAGGTAGGAGACAGTTTCACGCTTTCTTTTTCGCCGCCTGCTCTCGGCCGAGGCCGCTGACTTCTTGTTTGTTGTTAGAGCTGCGCGGCTGCTTTTTCGCAGAGTTTTTCGACTCGTTTTGAGCTTGATCGTTAGAGCGAGGAAAGTGTAGTGACAAAAATTACGACTGCTCTCGTCGCACGCGGAGAAACGTACTGGGAATGATTACTAATGCTTTTGAAAATAGTTATCCTGCCTTTTGGAAAGAAATGACTAATATTGTCCAAACGAGGTGTTTTTTCAATTTTACAAAAAGTAATAATTTTTTTTACAAAAGTGTTTTTTGTTAATTTTGATTTACGATTTTTTTATCAAAAAGAGTGAGAATTTATCACAGCAGCTGTGAAAAAAAGTGCTGCAAGTACGAACACTCATCTCAGTTTACACGCATGAAATATCTAGAACTTTATTAATAATTTTACGAGACCGAAAAAACTTTTTAATAAGCTACTTGAAAAAAATTCTACATCTTCCGCACGGGACACTCGATACCCCGACTGTCATAATCTAGAGTGTCCAAATAAACATTCCGCGCTATCTCGCGAGATCTTTACTCCGGCCACTAAACGAAAACGGCCGGACCTCAAATTCGAATTCGACATAAACCCCGGCAGCATTGACACCTATAAAACTTATCGGGCCGATAAGCCCCGTCTCTCGCACAAAGTCGCTTCCCACGGCGCTTTACGACTGCCGGCGCCGCATAACGCGAGCGTCTTAATTTTCTCACGGCGCGCGGTTGCGCAAGGATTCGGCGGCCGGCACATCCTCCCGCGGAAGCCCCGGGGGCAATTACTCGCGCGCCATCGGCGATCGGCGCAGGTAGAGACGCGCCGGGGACCGGATGCTCGCCGACTGCCGACTCCGCGGCCACCTTGGACTCGATATTCGATTTCCAGATCTGCCTAGCTGGCCCCCCTTCTCAAGGAAACTCGAGAAGCGCAGGATTTCGAGACTGTTTGCTCTAGTTTTCGGGGTTAGAGTGGATTCGAGGTGTCGGGGCAATTTTTTTGGCCTTGAGGCTAAAACGGGAAAGGTGCGTTGGTGGGAGAGAAAAAGGAGAATTAGAATTTGATATAATTTATCGACCGAAGAGGTATTGAATTCAGAATTTTTTCGAGAAGAGAGTTGCGAGGCAAGCGGCGCGTTGAAAACGCATTCGGCTCTTCATTTTTCTGTCTGCAGTCAATCGGAAAACATTCTAAATATAGAATAAAACAAAGCCTGACGCATTGTGTTTAACGTCAGCGCATAAACTGCACACATCACGATATCACAATTAAAAAGAAGTCCCTCCCATGGCTCGGAAATAAGCTTAACAAGAACCGATCGGAGCATCGTACACGTCTAATTACCGTCGATCCTGTTAACTCCCCCTCTGTAATTACACGCGAACCGATCGCCTATCGCTTCATCCTCCCGGCCCCTCCGAGGCGTCGATGCACGAACAATGAAATCCCGCGCGCCGGGGGAGAAAAATCGCCCGTCCGTACGCCTTCTCACGCGCGATTTCGCGGAAATGAGCGCGCCCGCGACGGTGTATGCATCGCGCGAAAATTAATTGCCGGCCCACCCCTCGGCTTAACCCCTCGGCGAGAGCGCGCGCGCCGCCAACATCGGCGCGTGCCGAAGCCTCGTCACGCCTCGTCACTGTCAATCCAAGAACAATCGGCCGCCAAGCATCCGCGCGCGCGCGCGCCGTGAAAGCGAGCCGGGGACCGAGGGGTTTACTTTACTTTGGCGAGCGGCAGCAGCGGATCGTGCGCCGAACGAGGCACTCGACGGGCGAGAGAGCTATTGTTTTCGCGCTGCTTGCCGGTCAATTCACTGGCTCGCTGTTTGCTTTCGAGACGGAAATTAGAAGACTCTTGCTGCAGTTCTTTGTAAACTGGACCCTGCTTTTCTGTCGGACGGGCTTCTCTCGCGCTTTGTCGGTTTACGAATGCGAAGCTGCTGAAAAGTACGTCGTTCAACTGTAATGGTTGGAGCTGGCAAAACCGCCTCCCGTGTGATTAGCATTTTAAATAGTAAGGATAATTAACGTTTTACCACAATTTTAATGAATCAGAGGACATATCTGTCAGTTGAATAATGAATGGTCAGTCATTTAGTTTGAAAAATGAATCAGGCCATATCCAGAGGAACTTGATTATTAGTTAAGTAACACGGATCTATAAATACAAATGTGCAAATAAAATAATTAGCATCTTCACGGGCATTGAACTCTTTTGATTTTCGTTACGCTCTAACACAACGGTTACGACATTAGTATTTGCACGTGGGCTCGGCTTTTTAATATCTAACCCCGACGAAAATCGAGCAAATAAGGATAAGGAATTTTCTCGTTCGAATCGCGAGGCAAGTATTTCATAAATTCTGCACCTGCCGCGGCGCGCGCTCGGAAAAAACAAAACTCGGAAAGATCTTATCTCGGCGCGGCGGGGCAGGATTTAACTTACAAATCATTAATTTCCTTCCATTTACTTTCGTATTAATCATTGTCAAATATCATTACCCGCCGAGCTCAGCGCAGCGTATTCGGCGCGACCCAATAACCGAAAAGCGCGGAAACGCCCGGCTTTTCCCCCCCTCCCCGCTCCGCGGCCGCTCGATTCGCGCGGCATAAATCGACGCGCGGCGAAAAATCGCAAACCCCGCCGTAATCATCCTCCATTTATATTTGCACGCGCCGGGCTGATTTATGCCGGCCGATCGAAATCGATATCTAGGCGCCGACTCGTTCCTTCTCCTTTTCCGCTCTTTTTTTTTGCCTCCGCCAGGCGCGACTCGTGAATAAATTTCGCGGGCCCGGTAGCCGGCTAGTGCGCAAATCATCGCGCAACTCGTTCCGAACGCCGCCGCGTCGCGCGGGTCTTATATCGCGTCGACGCGTCTATTAAAGCCCGCGAGTGTCGCCGCCAGGTGTGGAAGGACTCGTAAATTCAGCCGCTAATTAAATTGAGCCTCGCTTTTTTCCCCCCCGCGAGATCGGTTTATTTTGGCCGCGGACCGCGTATTGGTTTATTGGCTCGCTAATGGAAGTGCCCCGGCCGCCGGGAGAAAAAGTCCCCGGGGCCATTAGGCGCGCGTTAATCAATTCATTGGGAAATTCGTAATGCGCGTGTAATTCGATCGTTCATTAGGAGTTAAAGTGCGGAAAAATTTTGCGATCGGATAAATTTACAGTCTTAAAACGCCGAAGGATTAAGTCTAATACGAGCGTTTAAGTTTTTTCCATCGCGTTTCTAATGTAATCTCGTAATAAATTTCAATAAACTTATAAGATTATTTGCCAGTTTATCTTTGATCGAAGTTGAATTAAAAATGAACCTTGCGTAAATTGGTCTTGAACTTACGCTTAAATACCATCGATTGCATTAGACTAATTATGATCGATAACGTGCATTATAAAATTAACACCAATATACATAAAAAGTAAAATACGCTACTCCAGCTCCTTAGAAAATTCACGTCGGCGCAAGCTCGCGCTCGCAGGCGCCTCCCTCGAATCGAGGCAGTCAAAGACAATTTGCCTACGAGTGCCCTTCGTCCGCAAAGCGATCCGCGGGCAAAAGTCGCATTCCCCGTCGTCGGCGAGGCACAAAGCCGGCCGAGGCCGCGCTCGCCTAGTGGGAAATAAAGCCCTTGGCTTAGCCGGGGGCATTAAATCTCGCATCGGCGCTAAATAAGCGGCGGCGGGCCTCCCGCGGCGCGCCGCGCGCGTCTTCATCGCGGCGCGTCGGTAGCCCGAGCCAACGAGCATTCATTACGAGAGGCCGCGCGAGTGTCCCCGAGCGAGCGAGGAGCCCCGTCCGGGTAATTGCCGCCGCTGCGCGCAGCGAGTAACGACGATGATTACAATGATAATTTAAGGAATTTCGCCCGTTGTTTATGGCGACGAGTCGCGCCCCGGCCCGCCTCGGCAGGTATGTACTCGCTTTTTTTCAACGAGATGATGTACATTGTAGGCGAGGTGCTTGCGGGCTTCTTTATGCTTATCGAATGCAGGAGGTTATTGGCAATTATTTTATGCTCTCTGCGAACGGCGCTTCGCGTCGCGGTAAAGGTGATGCAGCTGCGCATAAAGTGATCTGGTTAAGTTTGACTTACTTCTCGCCTTTCCTCATTTGGTTTCAATAACAATAAACGGGAAGATGTTGCGAAGGCGATGGCAGCGTAAATAACGGCTAATACACCACAATTAACAAGTCGAAATTGAAGAGAGATTATCATTCGAGCTAAAGCCGTTGGTAATTTGATAAAAAGCTTGAAAATGGCGAGGCCTCGGAGGATCACGAGCGCTCAAGTAGCAACGGTTAAAAGAATATTCCCTCGCAGGCAATAACACAAAAAGCCGCGAGTCCCCGCTCGGCAATCGGCCGGAGCGCGCGCAGTATTTTATTCAATTTTACGCGCAGCAACATAACTCACCGGCCTCTAACAATGCGATCGAAAAAAGCCGGCGAGCGCAAAATATTGAGGCACAATGGCCGTGATTTACGCGCCGGAGATGCGTCTTCATGGAAAAGCAGCTTCTGCGAGCAAACAGCTCCTTTTCCATTTTCTCTCGCAAATTGCCTGAGCGGAAGGGACCTACGCGCGCACTCTTTTTCATCCCGGGGGACAATTTACCTCGCTCGGCGGCCGTAAATCGCCGCCGCCGCCGCTGCGGAAGGAATCATTTTGCGCCGTTGTTCGCCGGGCCCTCCGAGTTTTTGCGCGGAGAACCGGGAAAACGCGTTTACGCGCCAAGCACGGATCTAACCCGGTTACGAAGGACGACACCTTTGCTTTACGCAACGACGACGGCGGCGGCGGCGGCGGCTGATTCTGGGTATAGCCGTCCGTGCGTGTCGGAAGGAGGCGTTTATGGCTTTATTTTTCGAGGATGGCTCCTTTCGACGATTGCTCTATAAATACTTGCCTGCGACGGCTGGCTCCTTTTCTCCGCCGCGTAACACACCGCTTGTTAGCGCATTCTTGTGCTTTTTTTTCGTCCCGGAATTATGCTAAGTGTATAATCAATGAGTTCTCTCTGCCTGCTTTCGAGTTTGAGTGAGATGTAGGTTGCCATTTTTTGCCGAAGAGGAAGGTTATCATTTGCTGGCTCTTCATACCTATTATTTCGAAATAAATTTAATAGTACTTTATTATACGCTACTTTTTTCGTAAATTCTCTTACCGTTTATTATTTCGCAATTCGCAAAAATTACTCGGCGTTACCAAATAAAGGAACCGAAGATACATATGTACCTTTTTCGCCAAATAAGGCGCTCCTCTTTCGCGCGGCGATCGAAAAGAAGAAACCAGCTGAAAGATTTTATCATAAATTAGAATATTTACGGAAAAATTAATCAAAGCATCGATTTCTTCCATCAGCGAGCCGGTAAAAAGTCTGTTTATACAGGAGCAAGAGCAAGCGGAGGTTTGTAAAAAGAGCGGCGCGTGTGCCATCAATGATACATTGTATCCCGAAAAGAAGAGAAGAAGCCCTTAAAGCTCTGGGAGAGCACGCAGACTCGAGAACGAGATAAGCATCTTCGCAGGCAGCGGCGGCGGCAGCAGTCCTCTCTCTCTCTCTCTCTCGAGTGAGAGCAAATACCGCAAAAAAATGGCGCTTGTGGGAACCTCGAGCCGGTGCGTCGTTACATATGTATATAGAAGTACCGGGCGCGCGGGGGAATCGAATAAGGGAAGCGAATTGGCGCATGCGCGAGAGCGGCGGCGGCAGCGAGAGCGGGCAAAAAGCGCGTATTATTCCGGCGAAGATTCGGCGAAAATCCAATTAAAATAACCGGGGCGCGGCCGCGGAATGCCAAAAGGGGGGAGCCCGAAGAATGAGAGAGCAGCGGCAACAAAGCGCCATTAAAATATCCTCCCGGGCCGCGGATTCCCGGTTCGCGCCCGAGCAACCAGTTTGACGCGCGAGCCCCGTGACGAGTTGCGAAAAATGCGTCTGCCCGTCTTTTTTACTCTTCCTCTCTCGCTCTCTCTCTCTCTCTCTCTCTCTCTCTTACCCCTTTCTCGACAAAAGAAGGAGACTAAACGGAGCTGGAGAGATACTTGCTTTATTTTTTCGGAGGAACAATGTCGTTACCATGTAAATCAATGGAAATTCGGATTTATGGCTGTCGCTACTCTTGCTGCCTGAATCAAGAGACTCGGTCACTTTTTCACTCGATGCTTTTCTTTGAATAATCTGTTAAAAAAATCCTACTCTAGCCTTTCTTCTTTGCTTTTTGCAAATTAAGCAATAAAAGAATTAGAGAGAGTAGGGAGTAGGAATCCCAGATTGGGAACGGTGAAGAATTGCTAGTAATTTTTGCTAATCCTGCGATTAAATCGGCCTATAAAATTATGAAAACCAACAAAAGATAAATAAGGTTATAGAATAAACGCAGAGGATTCCCACGAGCACACAAACCACGGGTTTATGCTCTCGCGCGGCGATCGCGGAATTCGACGAAAGTTCTCCGTCTCTCTCTCTCTCTCGCGGCCCGACAAGTGATGAAAAAAGCCGCCGTAAAAGTCGTAAAGTCCGAAAAAAGCCTCGTAACAGGTTCTGTTTTAATATTCCGCGGATTACCATTTAGCGGGCTGCATTAATCGACTATTTATTGAGGTTTTATTCAGAATTAAGCGGAACCGATTGCCAATTTCGTTACGAATTTCGCGGGTAACCGTCCTCCTTTGGTTCCGCTGTCGAGGCTTTTTGCGAAACGTAACGACGAAATCGGCACTGCTATTTCAACCCCGCGCGTATTTGCATAGCGCGAAATGGATTGGGAATAAATTTTTTTTTTCTAATTTTTTTACGGCCTCCGCGCGATTCCATCAACTTTTCTGAGTAAGCGTGATTTTTAATATTCATGGCGTAAAATAAATCCACTTTTACTTTGTGCGTTAAATTTGCATTTTTAATGTATTCTTTTGAACTTACTACATAAGGTAACTCGACTTTCTCGCGGATGAAGAAAAAACAAACGGAAAAATCGAGAGAACTGTGAAATTTTATTAATATCCTAAGCATGAATTCGCACAAATGCCCCGCGGCATTTGACATTAAAACGCATAAGGATAAATCATCGCAAAAGTGAATAATAAAGCTGATTAAAGCACGCGCGAAATTATCACTCATCTTCAGCCGTAAAACTCGTCGAAAAAATTAATCAGAAAAGCATGAAATCGTACAATAGCTCATAGCAATCTACAATTTTTGGGAACCCTCGAAAAAGATCGGCCGCGACGCCGTCGGCGGCGAATTTAAAATCCACGGCTCTCGCGCGTCTTCATTAGTCCTCCGTTTGCATACAAAAGCGGACTGATGCTCGTAAAAAGTGGCGGCGTAATTTGAGACCGAGCGCTTCCGCCGCCGGAATATGGATGGACTGTGGCTCTCCGGTCTCGGGTTTCGGCGCGTAACTTCTGCCTTTTCGGATTTATGCCGACTATTAAGAGACGCGCGTTGCGTCGACTTGACGAATCTATCGGCGGGGAGCCGGTAACTTTTGCCGATCGGAGGCTGCAAATCATCCTCGGAGCCGAACGCAGCGCCGAGGTGCGCCGTTAAGTTTTGGGAAGGCAGCATCCTCGAGTTGGTGTAAAGATGGAAAGAAGAAATTGATTTGTAGGCTGCAGATGGTGGAATGCCTATTTTCAAAGCAAGCTTTTACGCGACTGATGTGGCATCAGTCGACGTGTTCTCTCTTTACGTTTGAATTTATTCGATTTCTCTGGAAATAATTCTTAATTAATTGTATCATTATTCTTTTGATACAGTATAAAAGGAAATTTAATCGACCAGCTTTACTGCTTCATTGCTCAATTGATACACTGTTTACATTCAACTAATTCGCTCACTACATTCTTCAGGAATGTCGTAAATATTTCAAATAATGTGCACGGGCCGAGGAATTTCATGCTTTTATTGAACATAATGGCGATTAAATGCACTTTATTGGATATTGATTTATAGATGTATTTTATACCTCCTAAATATATCTGAAAAGAATTTTTCCGCTTGAATATTCATTCGTGCGCGAAATTAAATATTAATAGTTGATTTTCCTGCGCGCGAACCGCTTACCCGTGACAAAGCATCGAAAAATTCTTCTCGCTGACATAAAGTTCTTTCCCTCGGAATATAATGGCTTCATAAAAGCCTGACTCTAATTTATTCATACACGACAATCTCGATGAGCCGCGCATTTACACCAATTATTATCGCCTCGTCTGAAAATAAAACGCCGAGACCCGCCTGCCTATGTAATCACCATAATTTTACATTTTAATATAATTATCGCGTTGATACTGTCAGTAGCAGAGCGCCAAAGCGTCAGCGGCTCTAAATTGAATTAATTTTAATTTGTCGCCGCGGATCTGACAAGCGACTATTACCCCGCGGAGTTCCGCAACGTCGCGCGGCTTATTGCGTTTATTTATTATCGCGGCTCCCGTTATTTATCTGTTACGATTCGGCTTTTCCCACGTTGGGGCGCCCTTTTTCCTTGTAACATTCCGAAAACTCGTTTTCCCCGCACGCTTTCACTTCAATTATCTGCCAATGCGAAGGGTATTATTTCAATATTATTATTTTAATAACGTACTTAGTATTTCGCGAGGCTTCTGACAGCCGCTAATTAACCTCGGGGCAGAAATATATACAGCGCAGAGCTCTCGTTCCAAAAAGGTCCGAGATAAAAGAGTTAATTTAATAAAGCAGAAAGCTGGCAAAAGCGAGCCGGAGGATGACTTACAGTCAGTCCGTCCTCTTATAAATCAAGATAGAGGCGCGCTTCATAAAAGCCGCGCCCGTCACACCTGATGCAGAAGAAAAGGCGCACAAAAGGAGGAAAAAAGGTCCGAGAGGAAGAGAGAGAGAGAGAGAGAGGGCCCTGTCAGTAGCTTTCTCATTGACCGCAGCCGGGGAGTATATAATTAGCCGCTGAATCCCGAGGCGCGTCGGGGCAATAATTCTTCAGGCGCCAGGGTCGGAACTTTTCGCCACCTACGACCCCGGCTGTTTACCTGCCGTGGGATCTGATCCCCAAGATATCCCGCCCGGGGCCTAAAAGCCTCTGCGTGTCCTTAACCCGCCAATAACTCAGCGCTCGTTACGCCGCGCCGCGCGGGGAAACTGTCGCGACGTGACGCGGCGCGCTTCGGGGGGAGCTCGGCCCCGCCTGATGTTCGGCGGGAAGCGCCGCGGGAAGCTGCCACGGGCGAAGCGCTGTTTTACGAGGATTTTCACGGGCAGGGCGAAATTCCGCGCTGTGTCGCCAGATAAGATAGGCAGCCCTCGGGTGTCAGGTGTTTGAGCATTCTTGCAAATGGATATTAGTTGCTGATTCACGAGGGTTTGGGCTTCTCGAAGATGACGCGGTGCCGGTTCGGGGGAACCGTCAAGTTGCGGTCAAGAATTTTTTATTAAAAGCTGAGACGTCTGAAAAACTCGTAAACAGAGCGCCCTTTTCATTCCTCTCGTCTTGCTCGCGCCGGAAACGATTATTCCTCGAGCGATGCGAGACCGCGAGAGTTTTAAAAATTAACCCCATTCCGAAAAAGTGCACGTTCACAAAGCAGTCCTTCAAAAGGCGATCCGCGCCGATCTCTCCCGGATAATTCTCGCGCACTTGGCAAAGAGAGAGAGAGAGAGAAAAGAGCCATCGCACTCGCACTCGATGCGCGCCCGCGAGAAAATAAAAGTCGAGCTCGCGAGCCGCGCGCGGCATAAAGGGAAGAAAGTCCTCCTCTCTCGCCCGGCTCCGATTATTCGCGCGATGCACTTCTCGATTGCGCGCGCGCGCGGCACAGAAGCGGCCTGTTCGCCGTACTTCAGAAAGTAGGCGGACAAGAGCCGAGAGCGCCTCGCGCGCCGCGGGGATTAGTTTTGACTTTCTAAATGGAGATCGATTTTGAAGTGCGTCGGCTCGAGGTGGCGTCGCTGGCCTTATCGAGGGTAGAAATCGGGCTCGATGTAAGAGCAGCGAATGTATCCCCCTTTTTCTCGCCCGACGCCGAGCGCCGATGGCTATCGGAATTTAGCTCCGACGGCGATTTACTGTTACATTCGACCGAGTTTGACGTTCCGTAAGTTCTTTTTCCGATATTCGTAATTAAATTCGGGATTGTTCGGTTTGAAAAGCGCGTTTGTATCGTTTTAGAATTTATTGTGCAGTCGCGCGAATAGTAAAAAATGTGAATAAGTTAATATGCAATAAATTATGCGATGTACACGTACGGGAGACTCTGGGTTTAAATGTATTCAGGAGACGTAAAAGTTAGTAAAGCGTAAGAGCTATCGAATTTGTACAACGTCTAATAAAACTGTCGTAAAAATGGAAATCAAATCGAACGAGCCAATGGATTTCATTGCAGGAAGTATAATTTTAAATTTCTCCGCGGACTCAAAGTTTGTACGTTTATGCGTCTTTACAGTCGCCTTAAAATTATACTATAGTATCGCTCGCAGAAAATTTCACTTAAGCGAATTACTTACTTAGAATATAACAAGTTTCTAAACTTGCTTGTATTTAGTCTTTCCTCTATTTTATCTACGCCGTAAATAATCAATAAGAAAGGTTCTAAATTTTTACGTTTACTTGACAAAACTATCCGCAACAAATTCTCAATACCCTTTAAAAAAACGGAATAAAAATGAACGTTGCGGTCGAGATAAACATGCCTCCACGCCGAGAGAACATTACGGGCGCACGAAAAAACTACGCCTGTAATAGCAAATTCTTCTCGCGCTATCTAAATCTCCGCGCCTCCCGTGAAACACCTCTCCTCTTCCTACGATATTTATAACGCTCCTCTGCGTCAGGCACAAGAGGCACGACTACAGAACTTCTGCTCGAACGAGCCGCTAAAAATTCAACCGCGGCATTTTAATTTAACGACGCATTTCGCAAGAGCCCCGGTCAATTAAATGACTTCCTTATCATTACCCAGATACGAATCGCAACGAGCTCTCGAAAATCAAGCCCCGAGCTTTTCCCCCGTTCCGGCGCGTGATTTACGGCGCGCAATATGAATTCCGTTACATTTATCAAAATGCAGAAAAGGCGGTGAATAATTGGCGGCCGCGCGCGCGAGGCAACAATGGGCCGCCGCGGCGAGATGACGAACGGCGATAAACAGACGTCATGTAACGGGGCGCCGATGAGGCAACGGGCGACGGGTTTCCCACATTAAACTACATTCCCGGGCGTAATGCACATCCCGGGCAGTCGGAGGGCAGGTCGCGCGGCGCGCATTCTTGCGCGTGGATGCGAGAGCCACTCGGAGCTCTCTCGCGCGGGTATCTCGCCCGGATCGCATGTCCGAAACGTCGGGCGCGTGACTCGCTCGGGCTACCAGGCTGCTTGCGCCTTTTTGTATGATTTTTCGTTTCTTTCAGAGTTACTGCTCTTTCGCTTTTCTTGCCTTTCAGTTCTTTTTTTAGGTTCCAGCCAATGTTAAGCGCGTCGTTCTTTAATTATTGTTTCTTTTTAAGTTTATTTGAAATTGAATAGAACTGTATAATAATTTTTAAATATTATATATTCGCAAATCCAGCTGGAAGAGCTACAAAGACGAACGAGTCACGGGGTAAAAACTGCACCGCAAAATTCGTCGAGTTTAACGAGCTGATCTCTATCGAGTCCTGGGGGGGCTTAGCCTCCTCACATATGAGTCATTTCGAGGCTCTGCGGTCGGAGCGGCTCGCGAGGTGGGGCCATAACTAAGAAGACTCCGCGCGGAACTCGGAGCCGCACGATGGATGTAATCTCGTGAATCGCGACACCTCGGAAGTTGTATACGCCAGTCCCGGGAATTCCGGGTAAGGGGCTTCTGATTCCGGGCGCAGGAATGCCGATCGAGCGGCCCGATGCGTCGTCCCCTTTTATCCCCAATTGCTTTTTACGTCACCTTCGGCCGCTGATGCAAGATCAGCGCTTAATTATGAGGGTTCCGGAGGTGGCGTTGAAATTTCGACCGAGATAAAAGGACATTTGCATTATGAATTGCTTCGGGGTAGTATAACTGATTCATTTGGGTGTTGGAAAGTTCGCTGAACGAGACGTGAATTCATTTAAATTTTAAATTAACGCAGATCATTAATTTATTTAACGCAGATAGTTGCATTCGGTAAAAGCAACGGCGCGCAGGTGCAAGCTCTCGCGGATAAAATTATTTTTTGCAATGGCGACTAAGCAGCAAAGATCCATCTCCCCCGACAAGCAAGCCCAGCCAGAAGACAAAGCAAGCGAGCAAGTGCACGCCGGTTCACACGCTCCGTCCTTAAAGGAGACAGAGGCAAAAAAGAAGCATCGCAGAGGGGAAGTTCGATCGGCGCGACTCTCCATTGCGCTTTGTGCCTCGCTGATTCCGCGAGGATTTACGGGCATATTCGCGTGTATTTATACAGGCGCGCGGCCGGCGGACCACCTCACTGCCGCGAATTTATATGCTCTCTCTCTCTCTCCCGTCCCCCTCCGCCGCCCTGTAACGCGCCACGTGAGTAACGTAATACGAGGCCGCGGGACGAGCCTATATGCGCGGAGCTTTAAAATGGGTACTCGCTGCGCGAGAGGCCGGGATTTATGGGAGCGCGGCCGGGTGTCGGCTGAATCCGAGACTCTTTTCGACAGTTTGGGAAACGCCAGCTTTGTTCGCCTCTTCGATGGATCGGTGTGGGGGGTGGATTTATTTTTCGTGATATTTTGGGAAGAATATGGACCAAATAAAAGACGAACTCCTTTTCAGTGTCTTGTCGAACCCGAAAGCTCCTAAGTAAAAGTTATGCGGCTCGTTGGCTGAATCTTTGGATGTGGGGATGTTACTTTGTAACATCTAATAACGTCTCATTATTAGCTCTTTAGTCAAACTTGAATCACGACTAGCTTCATTCGGCATAAATATAAGCAATAAATTATAAAAGGAACTCGCTCGTTCCGAGAATAGCTCGCAGCTACTAAAATTCTTCATTCGATTGTCCGGTGCCCGTATTAAAAGGCTAAATAAACCTTTATCATTATTAAAATCGTCTGCTCTCGCTTTTACTCCCCCGATAAATCTCCCGCTCTTTATTAATTCGGTATTTCCGCATAATGCCGCGCCAATAAAAGACTTATACGCGGCTCATTACCTTAACGATACGTAACGATCCCCATTTATAATAAGCCGGCCGAAGCTGCGTGGAAGGCCCCCGTCCTCTTGCAAACGGACTCGAACGAGAGAGATTGAGTAATTTTCGCAAGAAGCCTTTTTATAAGTCTCATAAATAGCGCCGACCGATCGTAAATCTCGGCCGCCATTAATGCGACAATATAAAAGGACGCGCGCGCGCGGACATTTTCGCAACGCGATCGCGCGGCTCGAGCTTCCAAAAGAAAACCGACGCGCGTTGCTGTACTCGACTGACCCGAATCCGAGGCGGGCCCTTCGGCTAATGAATCTTCGCTGTTTCTCGATGCGGGGGGAAAAGCGAGCGAGATACGTGGGAGAGGCGAGTCGGGGTGCGCCGCCGAAGCGAGAGTAAGAGCTACCGGTCGGATGTAAGCCGCGACACCTGCGTAAGAGACGCTGCTGCCGCCGAGTGGCGAACCTCCCACGCGCGAGCTGCGTCTCGTTTTCGAGCGCCGCTCCGACGGCTGCAAGTCGTTTGAGCGAGTTCAAAGGTTTCTCCTAGATTGAGAAACTTTCAATTCGCGAATGCAATACTTGTAAGAGATAAAAGATTTCAATTAAACAATTAAAGAAGCACCATCGATTTTCGGTTAAAAACTTAAATCAGCCGAGTGAGAGAGCCAGTACATAATTCAGAGGCCCGCCGAACCTCGAGACCTCGCACTCCCGGCGATCTAATCTGCTACTGTCATTTTTCGGCAGCTCCCCTTTCCGCCTCGTTCGCGGCCGGGCCAATCTTAATAAATATCGAGGGATCCACGTTTTCCGCGCGCAATATTCAGTCTGTCGTCGCGTGAATGGACGAGCCTCTCGGCGCCGTGGAGAAGCGCGGCTTGTATATCATCCTCGGGCGGAACTCGGGCCGGGTGAAACTTCTTCTTTTCCCGTCGGCAGTGGCCCGGTGATACGTTTTTTTTTTTTTATAGTTACGAAAATTAAAAGATTAAAAACTCTTTATACGTTAAAGGCGTAGATAAGGAGAGGGCAAAGAATTTAGCTTTTATTAATACGAGATGGGGGAAGATATTCGCTCGAGAAGTGCAGCACGAAGCAACACGATAAAAGGCGCTGTTACATTTATTTGCTTATCAATTGATTGAATTTATAAGTTAACTCCCTTATTTGATTCTCAAACTCACTCGCTGATCTTATAATACATGTCAATCGGCGAATTAATCCTTCCATTTAAAGAAAAAAGCCCTCTCGAGGAGAGGTCCCCCCCTCCCTCTTAGCGATAAGCTCCTCCGACACGGCGGCATTAATTGAATTATTTAGTCCGATAGCAGGATCGTGAATAAATTCCCCATTGCCCCGGGGCATAAACGAGTCGATAAAAGGCCCCCCGAACGAAAGCTCTCCTAAAAAAAAATTCTTATATAAAGCGCGGCCCCATAAAAATAAATCAGCTTATCGGCGGAGAGGCGCTCTCGCCGAGAGTGCGCCTTTCTTTTTTCCCACCTCCCCAAAGATCGATGATCTCCCTCTCTCTCTCTCTCGGTTGAGGAGCACGTACGTGCGCGTACGCGCGCGTGTATGCACGCGCGCGGATATAATGCCCTATCGAAATCTCGAGGAGCGATTTATCGCCGAGGGGCCTCGCGCGGGAACCGCCGCGCCGCGCGCGAAAGAGGCCCCTGCACAGGGGGCACTGGCCGCAGATTGTCGTTGTCGATTGTTTGGAGAGAGCTTGGAGGGAGCTTGTCGGACGCCGATCTATCGGCTCCTAGATACAAATTGGACTCGAGATGGCAGGGATTTTGTGGAGCTTTAGGGACGCTTCGATGATTTATTGCCTTTGGAGTGGTTAGACTGACTGCAGCAGCTGCGTCGGGATACTTGAGTTTCCAACGACTTTTAATAGCATGTAATTAGCGAGATTTTAAGCTTAATTAAGACGAGACAATTTATTGATTCATACGGATTTTTATTTTAGGTGAACCTTTTTAATCTTGAATATCTGAAAGTGTTTGCATAATATTCCGAATAAAATTACAAGACCAATTCCTGCATAATTCGAAATGGAAAAAGTGCAAGAGGAAGTACCGTTCCGCTTTTCCAGCGCGTATACCCTTGAATATAATGCGCAATAAAGCGCCGCGCGAAAAAACCGCGAATCCCTCCTCCAATAAACCTCCATAATAACCGCGGAAGAGGTGCAAAGGTCAAAAGCGTCCTCGCCCCATCGATCGTTAGCCGTGGATTTTTGCCGCTCGCGCCGCTAAACGCAGGCGCCTGTGTCCGCCATTATGGTAATGCACCTCCCCCCCCTCCCCCCCGCGCGCACCTCTCCTTAGCGCGCAGCGTTACATCGCGCGTATGATAATTTCGGGGCACACCGAGCCGCGCCGCGAGAGACAAAGCCGCATTGTAAATTGAATCGAGGCAGGCGCATGCGCTGAAAAACACGCCCCACGTGGGCGATGGATGATCCCCTTCTCTCTCCCCCGATCTCTCTCTCTCTCTCTCTCTCTCGTGTAATTCCATGTTATCGGCGCGTCGTGTGCGCCGATCGATCGATCGATCGATCGGCCCGTAAGTCAAGTCGCGGCCTCGTGTCCCTGCGCGCGCCGCGATATTTTTGCGATATGTGCGCAGGCGCACATTGTGCCTTATCGAGGCGCGATTGTTATACATCGGGGGATATTACTGGCGAACGAGAGAGTGAAAACAATTTATGGCGCGACTTTTTTCCCGGAGAGAGGGAGAGAGAGAGAGAGAGAGAGCCGTATGGTAATCGCCCAGGCGACTGGATCCTTTTTTTCGACCGCCTGGGTGGCCCGATGTCGAACGTTGAGTAAGCTTGGGAGAAGGATTTGCATACGGCTTTTTGATCTACGCCTCGACCCGAGATCTGCTATGCTAATTTTTTTCCGATTTTTCGCTAAATTATTGGACGGACTTTACATTGGTACTTTGCGCGGCGACGCGCGCTAAATTAAGCCTCGTCGCCGGTAGTCGAGTCATTTTTAGTCCCGATTCTGTTTGCTTTCGCAAATTTAGAAGCGTTCGAGCTATTTTAGTGAAACTATATTAACGGCTCCGGTATAAACTCGAGTTAATTTACAGTGGAAGGTTTTTAAATAAAATTCATGTCTAAAAATAAAACGAAATAAGCGGAAAGTATCGTGGTTATTTAAAATCTTATGTAATCCCGCGAAGCTGTAAAAACTAGTCAGTTGTAAAAAAAAAAAAAAACGACTGACGCTGAAATACTCAATAGAAATTTTTTAATTCTTTTAAAGTTGAAGAAGCGATTAACACTTTTGCCAGGAGTTTTCGAAACTTATCTCCAGATTATTCATTATTCAAGAAGCAGCGCGTAAGTCAGAGGAAATTGCACAATGAATTCCAGGCGATTGAAAAGAACTGCAGCTTTTTACTGCCCGTTACTTCCTCCTCGAATGGCTTTATTCAGCGCGCATCGATACTAGACTCGGGCCGCTTATCCGCAAACGATATCCCGGCGGTCGCGTTTCGCTAATCCCCCGAAATAACGATATCTCAACGTCGCGCGCGCGCGCGCCTCTTTCATTCCGCATCCGCATATATTTCGCGATTAACCCTCTTCGGCTGATGCTAAGTTATGCACGTTACGCCTCGCCGCGGGAAGCCCGAGCTGAAAATCGCCGAGCGTCAAATTAGGATAACGTATCGGCGGGTAATTGGCCTGCAGCCGCGGCGCGCGAGCGGGGATATTTATTCGCCGATAATCGAGGCCCGAGAACAATGTCGGCAATCCGCGTGTGGGGGGGGGACAATAAAAACCGGCCCGGTCGTAAACGTTCGTTCGAGGCAAGTGTGATTGGATTCCGCGAATTTCGGTGGAAGATGTATAAGGAGTCGAGTGTTTCGTCGAGTTTTTTTCTCCCGCTAAGCAGGGGCAATTTATGGCTGTTTGGATTGAAAACTCAAATGCATTATATTAGTTTAAGAGATGCAATGAAAATTAAGGTGTTGCCGTGTAACGGTAGAAACGAGCTGAGCTGACTTTATTAGATATCGAGAATAAGTGAAATGGAATATTGTGTAATAAGACTATTAAACGCTAATGTACAGCCTACGATTTCTGGAATCTAATACACTTTATACTATACTGGCCGACCGCGAGAATAAAGTGCGTTTTATAGTATCGCTGGTATTGGAGCTAAGCGATAACGGCTTATTCCTTACAATTAACGATGCCAACAATTCGCGATTAACTCGCGCTTTTAATAAAACAAAGCGACCGCGCGACCGACGAGGCTTTATAATTCCTCGAAAATTATGCAAACACGTGTAGTTATTGAGTCATTGAATTCCCGGCCGAAGGAGAGACGCTTTATATAATGGCGCGATAAAGCCGTTGGCAAAAAAAATCCATAAATAAGGCAGAGGTCCCAGTAGTAAAAGTCGCGTTATCTCCTCCTCTCGAGAGCTACCTCCCAAAAATCCTCTCTCTCTCAATTTCCATAACATTATAATCCCGCGCGGCTCGTGGATGCATCTTCCCCCGGCTCGGTGCAAAATTAGCGAGGAGCCGCGCGGAGACGTAGAAAAGGCGGAGGCAGCAGCAGCCGGCCGGCCGAGTATATTATGAATACTACGGCGAGGCCGCCGCCGCCGCCGGCCGCGGATTAGCATAATTTCCGTGTTAACATTTCACTCGGGCGCCGGGGATTTGAAATTGCGCGATCTTATTCCGGAGCGAGCCACGGGGGGAGACGCCGATGGAGGATTTTCGCGCCCGCCGAGGGGCCCCGCGCGCGCGTGGGAATCGAGCTGCCGAGCGCGCGGAATTACCGCCGGGGCGTAATTGCTGAATTATGCCCGTGCCCGGGTCCTGCTTATTTTTTCGTGCGTCACTCGGCGTCTCGGGGCCTCCCGGAAATGCCTCCTTTTCCGAGATCTGCTTTTCTCTTGTCTTCTCGACGCTCGGAGGTATGAATTTACCTGGTCGAGAGGCGCTTTCGTTTTTCTCGCTCTCTGAACGGAAAAGGAAACGAGCCGCGAAAACATTTAATTAATTCGACGACGAAGTAAGGCGAGGTGGACAAAAAATTGATTTCCACGATTCATCAAACCGAAAATAAATCTTGAAAATCCTTAATTAATACTCTCCGCAATTATACAAGCCAACACCCTTAAAAGGCTTATCAGGCACTCTCCTCGATCCATCTATCCGTCCATTGCCCGCAAACTTCACAACATTTCACGGTCCGCGCCTCTGCACCTCCAGCGCTTCTGTCTCTCCGGCCCGAAGTAAATACTCACTCGCCGTCGATGGCGAAAGGATAAGGCAGCCTGCACGCAGGAGGGCCGGAGGGGGGAGGCAGCCGGCTCATATCTCTTTCGGCCGCGGCGGCGGCTGCTGCCGTGCTGCGGGCACTTGTCACTCGAGGCCTGTACTCCTCGTTTAATTCGGTGACGCGCGCGATGCGGCATTCCCGCGTAATTGGCTGACGATTGAAATCGATCTCGGACCTCCTCCTTTTTCCCTCCCCCCGCCCGACGAGGCAGCGCGAGGAAAAAAGAGGAGCCCGTGCACGGCCGCCGATTATCGGCGGCGATTGCGCGACGAGGGGCCCAACGGGACTCTGTGTCTGCGTGACGATGGGAGTTTTTAATCGCGGCCCCAAGGAGATCGTTATTTTCACGGGATGCGTGCCTGGGATTTTTCCCTTTTCTCCTGATTTTCTTGCCGGGGGAGGGAGAGAGAGAGAGGCCTCGATTTATCGAGGAAAGTGATCTCGTCCTCAATTACCGATGTATCGTAAATTCTTTGTGACTTCTTCGATAGTTCAGCAATCGGAAATAAATGAATATTTTTTGGAAAAAAATCTATCTCGCGTTTTCAACTAGAAATCAAGTCCACATTCCGAGGAATCCCTAAAAGCATTTTCCGGTACCTCCCATTCCCGAATACCTCTCTCTCTCTCTTTCTCTCTTCTGTCGAAAAAAAAAATCGGTAACAAAAAATCCCATCCCACAGAAAATCAAAGGTGAAAAGAAAGTTCTCAACGCCACGAGGAGGAATCCTGTCGGTCTCGCGACGTCGGCCATTGTTGCGGCTGTCAGCTCTCGGAGGCGTTGATCCCCTTCGGCTCGTAAAAACAAAAGGTCGAGCGTACCGCGCGCGCGTAAAATCTCTCTCTCTCTCTCTCACCTGCGCGCCGGCCGATCTCAATTCTCACGTGGCGTCGAGCGGGCCCGATCTTATCGGGGGAGGGGGGGGGCAACCCGTCGGCCGATGGACCCTTTTAATTAGGGCCGCGGTGCCGCTATCGCCGCGAAGGATTTCCAAAATCGGGACGCGACGCGAGAGCCGATATATAATACGTACGAGGCGCTCCGCTCCCGATACTGTCCGGAAATTTGTCCGGACGGTTGTTCGTGATAGGGCCGAGTTTACGAGGGGAGGCTCCGGATTATCTGCTCTGTCGCCGAGGAGTAATGTTTTTATTTCGGCTGTTGCGTAAAAAGTCATAAGGAGGTTGTAAAGGCTGAAATAC
Organism: Ormyrus thymus; assembly: GCA_035582935.1. NCBI lineage: Eukaryota > Metazoa > Arthropoda > Insecta > Hymenoptera > Ormyridae > Ormyrus > Ormyrus thymus. The sequence goes on along the minus strand of JAWWEM010000044.1, from coordinate 22,946,222 downwards.
CGTTCTGTTCAAAGTCTTTGTTCTACGACATAATTAGCGAATTATTCTCCGCGGTTAGAATCTTAATAAGTACTATAAATTAAAAAAACCTATAATTACGAAAATTATTTTTCATTAAAAAAACTGCACGGTCTCGTGCAGCTTTGCAAAGTATCGAAATGTTCCCTTCCGAATAAACAAACGAATCCGCAAAAAACAGCGAAGAAGAAAAGAGCAGAAATAATAGCTTCCAGCGACACTAAACGATAATCCAAACGCGAGCCCGCAGAAAACGCAGATACCTCTCGGCTCCGGCTCTCAGGCCCTTAATCCTTATCGGCGCGTATCTCGGCCCGGAGTATGCGCAGCGCCTCGGCAGCTCGAGTCGGACGTGCATATGCATACGCCGCGAGCCTCCCCTCGGGAGGGACTACCGTTTTCTGCATTTCTATGCGGGGCCGCCTCTCGGGGCCCCGTTTTCGCCGCGTCTCTCGTCCGGCTTATCCGACGAGATATCGCGCCGAGTACTACACGCGAAATAGTAGGGAACGAGAGCGGCAGGCGCCGGGAGATTTATTGCCGCCGCTATTATTAGGCTAACAGGTACTTCAATGCGCTCTCCCCTCGTCTTTTCTCTCTTTTTTCAGGGGGGGGGGGGGAAGGGTATATTGAGATGGGGTTTGGAGATTTGTTGGCCAGTGCCTCGCCGAGTTAAACAATCTTATGGAGTCGTTACAGAATTCGCGTCGCTCGCGCGTTTATTAATTTACGTCGATTTATTTTCTTTGTTAATAAATACTTTCGCGCCATTTATTTGGGAGAATAAAATTTATTTGCCGATTTTATTCTCGAAAATGCAGGCATTGTAACGACTCAGATTTGCTCCGAGATGAATGCTAATAAGTGCTTGCGCATTTTTCTCGCCGAAGCCGACCTGACCAGTCAGCTCGGTAATATCACTCTCTCAAGAAATGATTGAAAAGTAATTAATAATAGCTTTTATCGACGGACACAATTTCTAAAACCGATAGACACTATCAATTTCCATAAACGCCGACGTGTTATCGTTAATCACGCGCCATTACCAATTATTAAAGCATTTAATTCGCCTACTCGCGACCGCAGGTGGCGGGGACAGCGGCCCGCCGGCCGCCGAATTATCAATCGAATAATAAGCTCGCGGTACAAGGCGAAAGGGTGTCCGCGTATCCGAGAAACAAGTGTAAAACCCGACGAAGATAAGGCCCCGCGCCCGTGGGTGTACCGGTCGCGCGTTTCTCCGCGCGCGCGACTTTTATACACGTGCGCCGGGCTTATTTGCATTCGGCACCGACGTAAAATTCACGAATTATGGGTCGATATCCGCCGCGGTCAAAGTTCTCGTTTCCGCGGATTCTAGGAATCGGCGGGGGACAAAAAAAGGACGGACGCGGTGTGAATTTATGTCGCGGTATTTATGGGTCGATGATTCTCGTCCGGTTTACTGCTTAAATTTCGAGGAGTACTGCGTTATTGAAATGTTAAAAGCTTCACGTTGGCTTTTATTAAGGCTTTACAGTCCCTAAAACTTGCTTTTAATACTTGAATGCCGGGAGTAAAATTTTTACTTCGGTTTCATTGCCGAAAAATATTAACATTTCGACGGTTTCTCCAAATTATAGTTACTTAACATTCACCTGAAACGGCGATATCCAACACTAACTGTAAAATAAATTTCGCATATACCGATTCCGATCCTTGCGTAAAATATTGAATTTCGCCCGGGGGGGGAAAACGCGAGCAATAAAGCTACTCCGCGCGTTTCGAGTTATTAGAAAACGACGCCGCTGCCGTTCCCCCATAATTTATCTCCGCCTTGAATAAATCACCCGATCCGGGCACGCGCAGAAATCGAAATCAATCAGCCTCAGCGGCGGCCACTGGAGCGCGCCGCGCGCGGAGTTGCGAGCGCGCGCGACGCGCAACTTTCAAAATATCGGGCTCTCCGGATTTTCAGCTATAGGCTTCCGAGAAGCGGCGCGGGGCCGCATTTTCGATTCGTCACGAGGGCGGGGCCCCCCCGGCTCTCCCGGGGCCCGACGCCGTGACGGAGAACGCGGCGGACCTCCCAGGCGCCGCGACACTCCGACACTTGTCCGAGACGCGGGAGGCCCGAAAAATCAGGCCGAGATGAAGCGATCGCGGAGCGACACGGCCCTCGTCAAGTTGTGCGGTCGGCGCCGGGGAGCAGGCGATGCTTGGAGGCGCGATGGCAGGTTCGGGAGAGCGTGTTGATGGACAGTGGAAGTGCTCGCCTTCGTGTCAAAACAAGATCGCGTCAATTTCTTTTTTTTTGGAGGTAAACCGACGCTTTGCGTACAGGCTTTCGAGAAATTGAAATTGCGGCAGATATTGATTTCTTGTTTGGTAATAACATTACGTGTCGTTAACATAAAGCTGCAATTTCAAATTTATTGCATTGTGTTGATTCCCGTACGATTTCATGCGATATAGTAAAATGAGTAATACTTTGCCTCGTGCTTTAATAAAACGTATATTATTACAAACAATAATTTACTCGAATCAAAAAACGATAAAGCCGAAAGGCCTGAAGGCAACTCTTGGCAATTTCATTGCCCGAAACGCAGCCAGCCATTATTTTTAAAGATAACGTTTACGAGCGCAAAATTATTTCAAAAATAATATTTATAATGCAGTTATAAGTGCATAACCCCGTATTACTTAAGATCCCCCATATATCCTCCTTGCTCTCGTTTCCTTATGGCCGCCTGTAAAAAAGCACTCAGCGTTCTCAAATAAATACGCGCGGCCATATAAACATTGCTTATTTTCCCTTTCGAAAGACAGTTCAATAAAGGCAAAAAGAGAGAAAAAAAAAGAAAGTGGACCGCCGATTGTGGCTTCTTCCCGATAATGCCGGACATTAAGCAGGAATTCGCCGGTAATGAGGATTGTTGCGCGCTTCTATTACATCGATAACCATCCGAAAGCTCTCCCGGCCCGTCTTTAACGGTAGCCGGGCATTGCGCGATGCGCGCGACCAATAATTTTCCCCGATTAAACGGACCCTTTTTGCCGCTTCTACGTACGCGCGAGTTTAAATGTACAGAGAAAGCAGCCGCGGGAGGGGGGGCAGCCGGCAGATTGTACGCTCCGTTTTCCACGAGTGCGGAGCGCAAATTAACGTGATTACTTTATCGGAGGCTCGATCTAAAAGCGCGGCTAAGGAAGGGCTTTCTTCGGCTCTGAATCAATTATTGCCGCTCCGTAATTTGGGCCCGATGTATCGAGCTTTGTATTACTTTAGTTGTGCATCCTGTGTAATTTAGATAATGACCCGCGTCGTGATCTTATTACGGAGCGGTGCTACTAAAATGTTTAAAAGTTAATGCCGCGTGCGTGGAAGGTACAGGTTTCGTCGCTGAAAGAACTTAATGGCGCTGCAGGAAGTTGATTGAACCTTTGGCTTTTCTGCAAAAAAACTTTTTCAAAAATTACATCTTAGACGTTAGTTATGGATGCGGTAATTAAAAGTAATTATTAAAAAATGCCGTTTCTCAGTTTTAAGTTGAAATTGATCGTTTTAAATGGAGCAGTTACCGCATTTTTGAGATTCTCTCGGAGAAGATTATTAAGCACGTTAATTAAAGCAGATGGGAGCTATAAAATTAAATGCGCGTACACGCAACAAGCCCTTATTATAATTTCAAATCGCGCTCATAACCGTAAGCGATTACTTTTGCAAACAAATACGCGCTTAATCGCTTAATCGGCAGAACGCAGCCCAAAAACAGCGCGAAACCATCTCTAAACAAGCCCGCTCGTTTCGCGCGAGCTCGCGAATCCGTCGCGTCCCGATGAACCCGTCAAAATCGCGGCGCAGGCTCTCTTTCACTTCCGGAAAACCGATGTCCGCGCGAGCGTTTACCAGGGCCATTAGTTACGACTGGCGGCGCTCGACCGGCGCACTCGCCGCCGCGGAAACGAGTCACCGGTCTCTGCCCGCGCCTGCACAGAGAGAGAATTCAGAATGATAAAATCGCGTGTTTACTGCGCCGCGTATGATAATTAATAAAGGCTGCCGTCGCCGCCGCCGCCGCGGCCGCATTAGCGCCGGGACTTTCTACGTCTGCGCGAAGATATGCGTGTGTCCGTGCCCTTTTTTTGCTCGGCCGCTCGATATAATGTTATGATGGAGCTTTTTGTAAGCGTAAATTATTGGGTAAGCGTGACTTCGTACTGGATCGGATTAAGGCAAGTTTTTCAGGGAGCGAATTTATTTGTTAAGCCGATAAATTTGATTATCGCGGTTGAGGCTTTACGTCGGTAAGTATATAAGATTTTTCGCGTTTATTTTTAATTCAACACACTTGAGTAAAATCTACAAAATGTCTTACTTTACAACCTCTTTGAATCGCGCGGCAATAAAATTTACTACTCCTATATATTGTGCGAAATATTAAATTTTATAGTAATTCCTTGAATTAAATACCTTACAAGAAATGAAATGAAACTTTTATGAATCAATTAGACAGTACGTTTATTCCCCAAAGTCGTAAAGCCTTATTTTTCATTTCGATCGTCGCGCGCAGCTCTCGAGCTCGATGCTCGATCCCCGGCAAAAAGAAACAATTATCGCCAGCATTAACATCTAAACACTTGTTTACGGCGACATTAGTCCCCGGGGGAGGGAGAGCTCGGCAAGTGTTGATCGCTCAATGAGGCCTCCATCAAAGCTTATAATTAAACAGGCAATTTCGCTCGGCGGCGCTTGGCCTGCCGCGACGTCGTTAAGTACCTCGTAAGATCGTAATTAAAGAGGACGGTAACGCCTTAATTACGAGCTTTCGAGCCTGGATCCCCGGCGCAAACGAACCTCGTCGGAAACGTCACTCGCCGTCCCGATCGCTCTATCCGGGGAATAACCCTAAATCAGAGCTCTCCGAATCATCGTTATTACCGCGCGGCGCTTCTCGTAAAATAAATCAATCGCCGCGCGTCTCCCGCCCGGAGGCACCAGACGGAGTATGGTTTAGCGAGATTTATGCCCGATATTATATACTAGACCGCGCCGCCGCCCTGATTTATATCGGCGATCGATGATTGGCTCCTGCCCCGACTCGTCGCCCGGGCAGTTTCGGGTTCCCACCGCGCTTCTTTCTCCCGCCGGCATTCCGATGCAAATGCCCTCCCCGCGCGCCGCTCCCGGCGTAATCGTCGCAATTTCGCGCGCTTCTCGGAAATTTCGTCTACGTGCGGGCCGCGCTCGTGTTTCCCCCTATGCGCGCGCGCGGATTATCGCGGCCCGGGAATCTGCGCGCGTGACTCGCGCAGGAGCCCAGGCAGATTGAGATGCATCTCGGGAGGTGGAATTAAATAAACGGACGGATGACGGGACGGGGTCGCGAGATGCGGGAGATTGGCTGATGTCAAGGGGAGGCACTTCTTGGAGCGCGCCCGACGGGAGGAGGAGAGGTTTTAAACGGCCGCGAAACGGATTACTTGTCGCTTCGTCTGATTTGTCTTCGGGCTGCGCCGCGATGGAATTTCGAAGCTACTCTGGACGTAGCCGCTTACTTTTATACGACTTGTTCTGATTTGTTTTGTAAATCAAGATGCATGGGTTGTTTGAAGATTTTGAGTTTATTATTTCAACGGCCCAATCCTTCACTCCCCCCCCCCCCCCCCATTTAACGCTTGAAAAAAGGTGATCGATAAAGTATGTGATCGCAGTTTTTTCGGTTGCAGGGTGGTCGGAGCGGCAGTGGTCGGGGCGGCGGTGTGCGCGCGCATCCCCGGCCTGGGCAAGAGTCAGCGGGAGCTGTGCAAGAAGGCGCCGCACGCGATGCCCGTGCTCAGCGAGGGCGCCGAGCTCGGGCTCAAGGAGTGCCGGCACCAGTTTCGACACCACCGCTGGAACTGCTCGCACGTCGTCGAGAACCAGATCTTCGGGCACGTCGTCGTCGTCGGTGAGTTTTCAGCCTCGTTATCTCGTCGTTGGTGGAAATTTCAATGTTGGGAGATAATGTCGCGGAGTTTTTGGGGACGACGTCGATTTTGTACGAAACAGATGGACGTTTATTTTTAATATATTTTTAAACGGTGCTGCTAGATTAACAGATTTTTGCATTTACAATTCCAAATTATGCAGTATGCTTGCGTATCCAACCTACGTATTTAGACACTCTGGTATAAACCTGAGGCATACTGCTGCAATCGGTTATTTTTCGATTCCAAGAAACGATTCCAATAAGGACGTTGTCTATGAATAACGGACCACCGGAATCGCCCTGTTTAATAAAAAAAAAAAAAAAACAATTTAAAAAAGTTTGTTGTTTTAACTGATAAACTAAAGAATAAATACGCACGTAGCAAGGGTCTTGCGTTGAATCCACGTGGAAGCTACAAATTTGTCCTGGATAAATATTTTTTGATACTTCTTTGTAAAGTTTTCGACACCTTCTTTGATTAATCAATTTTACTTTAGTCTTTTGGAGTCTCTCGGCAGCGCTGTAACTTGGCTAAAATTACCAGCGGTTGTTACGCTTATTTATTTTATATCAAGAAGAAGTAAAATTATTATACTAACGTAAGTCGTGGTACCGAAACCAGATACAGTGGCTCTTTGGCGTTGTAGTATTTTCAAATCAGGTGGTGGTAAAGCGGCGGGAGAAATTAACTTACTGAATTTGAATGATGGCGACACCTGTAACAAAGTTTAGCTACTTGAATATATTTACTCCCACTTATTGTTTGAGGTAATTACCCTAAGTAATGCGATGTCGTTTACTAGCGAATCGCTGTGATTATAATTTTCGTGGATGTAAATGCTTTTCACTGAGTGTGAACTTAATGCTTTGCTGATATTAATTCCAGTTGCTACTTGTATATTTTCTTTCAATTTCATCTTACTAATATCATCTCTACAAATTAAAGAGCGAAAAATAAAATCGTTAGTATATTAAAATTAAAAATTAAAAAATAGTTGATTAAGAATTTGAGACGTTTTTGTTCCTTTAATTATTTTTTAGAAATGTAAAAAGTATTATCTTACTTGACGATGCAATGCGCTGCAGTCACTAAATATTTGTTATTAATGATAGCACCGCCACAAAAATGATGAGAAGTACTAGCGACTTGAAGAGAGACCTAAATTAAATAGAATTTAATATTGACTTCTGATTTTTAGTTTAAGTATTTAAAGAAAACGTACTTGAAAGGGAATTTCTCCGGGACGTGCATTTTTACCATCTATTATTCGCGGCATTTTCTGTTTCTTTTCCCCTGCAACTCATTTCAATGGTGTAAAAACTGATTCTCTAACTTTTAAAAATAATGTTTTCTTTTAAATAAATATTACCTTTTCCAAAAGCAAACATAAAATATAAAATCAATCCTCTTAAGATGAGCATCCTAATTTATAATTTAAATGCAAATATTAAAATGTAAAAGTAACTTTTGAAATTTGTTTTGAGACCTGGAGAATTTAAATCTTAAAAAACTGTGATTGAACACTTACTTCAAAAATGTTCTTTTAAGCTAAAACAAGAAATTTTATAAGTCACGATGGTAATAAACTATCATTACAATTTTATTAATTTTTTATATTTTAATGTCATTGTAAATTAAACATGATAAAGTAAAAATAAAAAGAAGAAAATGATGCAATGTATAAGAATTACAAGCAAATTTGTTTAAAATAAAAATGAATCGGTTTGCTTGGGTTTTCCCTACATAAATTTTCTTATTCCCTCAAAGCATCTTAATTCTTAAAATCTATGTTAAAATCCACGATCACTGAATCAAGCAGTCCTTAAAAGTACTACTTTCTGCAAAAGTAATCTCAAGCGAATGTTCTACAAAACTTAGCAGGCGCTTCGCCGCTTATCTCGAGCGAAGGAGCTTCATCACACGATTTGGCAACGCGCGAAAAAGGAGAGCAACAAATATAAACGGGCTGCGGAAACATCGGTATCGTCACCGACTCCCACGCGGGTCTTAACGAGCGCGACAATTCGAACTCCATTGTACGGCGGACATTTTTACCGACACTTTAGCGACCCACGCGGATCAGTTTTTTTTCTTTTTCTTTTTTTTTATCATTACGAATTAATAGTCGATCGTAAAATGTAAGTTATGTGCATGCCTGGCAAATAGGTGAAACCAATGAACCGCGGGAGATTAGGTGCCTTTTTTTCTGGTGGATTGTGCAGCTGCTCGGTGCATCAAAGTTTATTTATGCACTTTTTGTTCTGAAAGAATTAGAAAGTGTAATTTATTTGATTTGAGCTGCAGTTTATATTTACAGGTATTTTTAATGGAATGGCTTTTGTTTATTGGGGAAATTAATGATAAAATATTCCGTTACTTGAATAAAGCATTATATATTTAGATCGATAATTTGTAGACCTGCGTTTATTTTTACCGTTTCTGCCACTTTGTTTAATCAATAGTGAAATGAAGGGAATCAAAAATCTTTGTTTAGTTACTTGCATTTGAATTATTACATGACGTAAATATTTATAAGGACTTTAAATATTAACATCAATTTGCAGGTACAAAATAATTATGAAATAACGAAAGTCATGAAATAACTTTTTTACGCATTCCACTTATTTAATAATATCTGTTTAAGGAATAAATGCAAGTTAGGCATCTATGCAATCGTAAAAGTTATGATAATTTATCGCATAATAACATACTGACAAACCCATTTGCAAAACGAGTTTCAGCTTAAAAATTATATTCAAAAATATATTTTATTTCTCTTTTATGTAAGATCTTAATACTTTATTAATCTTTTATGCGTTTTATAATTATGATAGCATACTTAATTCATTTATAAATAAACATATTATGTTTAAGCGAACTTTTATTGCCTTCCTATACGATATATCTTCAAATTAAGCCTAAAATCATAATCTATATAGACACAGATTTTATTAGAAAAGGAAAAAACATGAATAATAGCTTGATGGAATCCTTAGACGTCGACAGAAGAACAAGATAATCCGAGCAAAATCCGACGTGATCCTCTTGCGTAAATGTCGTCAAACGCTTATTATCTGTCGCACAGACGATAAAGACTGTCCTAGGTGTTAGTAGTCGAGAACGATTTCTCACCATTAGATACGGGATTATATTTCAGAAATCGAAATGCGAAACCTGTCTGCTGACAATATTGCGTAATGTAATCTTTTTGCTTAAAAAGGCTTATTTGCAAATAATGTTACCGAATCTGAGAAAATCAATAACAATTTCGTTTCAAATTGATCTTCTATAATTAAAATTGGCATTAATTTTTAAGAGAAAATTATCTAAAAACCCTAGAAATATTTAATAATACCGAAAGCGATTGTTAGATAAACAGACAAGTAATAAATTTACAGCCTAGAATTACAATTTCATATTGAGCGCTACGGTCACCACATACGTGCTAGCACCACATTCATTACTCTCGTGCACACGTGGGCTGATTGGTACTGCCGAACGGTCAGACTTTTACTCATCCCGAACGAGCTTGCGAGTCAGCGCAATTTAAAGGTTCGCACGGCTAAGGAAGTTGCGTTTTCGGACCTTCGCGTGAGAGCGCATACGTGTAATATACAAGACAGACGGAGAGCACGGAGAAAAAAGTTCAGTGCAGAGCTCGTCGTGAGAGCGCGAATTTGAAAAATGGTTATTTGCTTTAAATTTATCAAATTCTCGGCTTTGAGTTATTTTTGGGTTTATAAATAATGCTTTTTACGTTCTCGCCTTTTTTCGAACGAACTTGGCTAATTAATTTCGATAACGGATGCATGGAATTAAAGTCTGTGAGGTCTAGTTAGAGGGTATAAAATGCGGACGGTTTATGCTCGCTAATTAAATTAGCGGAAATTAACGAGATATTCAACATGCAGTAGCTAAGCGTCTCACATTTTTGCCGAGGGGCTTCAACTGCATTATATACGAATGCAGATGTTAGACTACAAATAATATGCACAATTATCGGGGATACGAGTTCTTCTTTTAATCTTTTTGTCATGCCGCAGAAATTCGTAAGTTGTGATTATGATTTTCTCCGCAAAATATCTGAAATAAGTATCTGTAGGCACTTGGTGAATACTGTAAGGAAAGTTATTTGATTTTGAAATTTGCAAATACAGTTTAATTTGCATGTTTTTTCACGTTAATAAATTTATAAATTTATTTACATTGGATTTTTAAATTAAAAAATTTTTTTTACAAATGATTTTGATTTTTTGAAGGAAATGTAAAATTGGTCCTATTAAAATATATAGTGAAAGAACTGTATTACGGAAAATTTCACCTCAAATATATGACTTATTTTACGAATCAAATTATTTACAAATTAGTAAAAAAATTTTAATGTTAATTTTGAAAAATCAAATTCAACTATAATATAAGGAAACTACAATACTGAAATCGTGATGACAGTAAATGATCGTTATAATTTTATTACTTTTTTATCTTTTAATGCCATTGTACATTTTTTTTTAATGTAATAAGAAGATTTGAGATTTATTGCTATATTTACATATGTATTTTTAACAAGGATTTGAAGTGATTTCTGTTATCCAATCTAAATACTTCGTTATTCTTGTATAAACCTGAGGGCTGAAACCGCAGCCATTAGGAGATATGATAGACCAAGAAATTATTCCAACCAGGGTATTTCCTCCAATAAATAGTGGACCGCCAGAATCGCCCTGTTTAAAAAGAGAAATCATAGTTTAAACAAGTGTACTGTTCTTAAAAACTGAATTTAACACTTACAACACAAGCATCTTTTATTGAATTAGCTTCATAAGTGCACAGCTGCTCATCATAAATTCTTTCATTGGCATAAATTTCGCCACATAATGTGTTGTTAATCAGTCGCACTGTTACTTTTCGTAGCCAAGGCGATAGGTCCTTTTCATAAATTGGCTACAAAGTGTATTATTTACTATTAATTATTTCGTGCAATATTATAGTTTTTATTAGATAAAATATACTATTACTTTTACGAATCTTGTGGTACCGTAGCCAGATACTATAGCTGTTTGATTTTCTACTAAAACTAAATCTGATGTAGGTAAATTTACGGGAGAAACCTCTTCATTGAAAGTAAACGGAGGTGTTACCTATAAACAATTATTGTTTTTTTGATAATGTTATTATTATTTATTTATTTTAATTACCTTAATTAAAGCGATATCATTTTTGTCGGAATCGAACTTTACATAATCTTCACGAATGTACATTCGTTCTACCCGATGCTTACTTGATGGAAAAGGAATGATATTTCCAGTAACCACTTTAATATCATCTTTTTGCTTTTCTTTGTTATCAATGAAATCTCTGAAAATGGCAATCAAGTGCGTAAAAAGTTAAGTTAAAGAGTACCTAACGGGCAGCGACTTGATAATATAGTTAGAAAGAGAAACTGTCATAAAATTACGATGTTTCTAAATTTTTCTTTTAATTGATTTTGAAAACTATCTTACTCAATTAAGCAATGAGCCGCAGTTAGAACATAATTTTTATTAATAATAACGCCACCGCAGAAAGCATAATCTTTATCACGTCTTTTAAGAGCTACCTATAAAAAATGTTGATTAAATTAGCAATACAAAATGACGGTAAATCAGTTATAACATACATGGAATGGTATTTCTCCAAAATCTGCAAAGACTCCGCCTGATATTCGAGGTGTTCTGCCTTTTTTCTCTCCTATACCTTAACCGAAAAATGCAGAAGCTTCGTTTAATTAATTTTGAAATAATCAAACACTATTAATTAATTAAATTCATACCATATACTGCAGTTGATAGCAAAAATAAAATCAAACTAAAGACTATTACCATTTTACTCTATAAATTATGTCACTTTTATAATGTCAAAGTAATTACATTTAATAATTTTGAAAACAAAATATATGGCTTAGATTTTTCTTTTGTAAAAATTATTGAACAAAATTATTTTTATCAGACTTATTTAATTCGGTTATATATTGACATTCGTTTTCTAAAACTTTTTATACTAAAAATGACTATAGATATAAGAAAATTAATATGAATCGTGATGACATTAAACACTAATTAAATGCTATTGCTTATTTTGTACACGACAATGAAACATTATATAAATTTTTGATAAACATATGCATATTTTTTTACAATAGTAGTTTTTAATGCAGAAAATTTCTTGTTTCAATAGTATATCGAAGTATTTTATTTTCTGAAAAATTGTCCTCAATATGCGACGCAATGACGTGAGGCCGTCCTTACGCGCAACTCCAAAAAGGAGTATGTTTACAGGTGCGGATTAGGATGACAATCGAGGGGCAACGAACTACTCTTATTGTTTTGACTTATTATTTTGATTTCACCGAATTGATGAATATTAATATTATTGGCTTTAACGTGTCTGCGAACACGTATATGTTCCAGGTGTGATTGTGTGTGTGTTTGGTGAGTGACTGAGATTAATACAATTTGAAGATTTTATTACTGCAGGGCGGATGTTCGGTAGTGTATTAACTATTGATATTGCTAAATATATGTGATTGAAAATTAATTGAGTGTTTAAAGTTATTTCTCAACCCTATGCAAATTCGTGTTGATTAGCCCGATCAACTACCGGTCTTATTTAAATAATTAAATTAATTGTCAGGTGCGTCTAGTTTATTTATTGAAAAGCCTGGAGGCGCATATGGATATGAGTACAGTCTTAAATTAACGGTGAAAAATCCTGCGATTTATAGATCGTACTCTATCCCATTGCATCTAAGGGAAAAAGCAGAAAGTAAAATCAAAAGTATGATCGCAACAGGCATAATTGAACGGGCTAGTGGAGCGATTTGCAGTCCTATTCGATGGGTTGTTAAGAGCAACGGAGATTGGAGACCGTGTTTAGATGCACGCTTATTAAATAACGTTCTTGAAGACAAGAATTTACAGATATTAATTATTTTTCAAAATTTGATTTGAAGAATAGCTATTGGCAGATTAGACTGCATAAAGATTCGAGACCGTACACCGTCTTTTTGTTTGGTACATCCATGTATCAATTTACGCGAGTACCATTTGAACTCATGGTCGCGGGTAGTGGATTCATACGCGCGTTGAACACTGCACTAGACCAGGGCTCAGATAGACTGCGAGAAGTTCTACGAATCTATGTAGATGACCTCCTAATAGGAACTGATTCGTTTGAAAATCATATTTTGGTTCTAGAATTATTTTCTCTGCTATTAAAGTTTTATTTTACTATAAATTTATCAAAATGCGAAAATAGAAAACAACTGCAACAAATTTTAGGAATGTGCAATTATTATAGACGGTTTTATGTAAAATATAAAAATTTAATAACTCAATTCCGAGACCTATTAAAAAAACACAAATTGGAATTGGACTGAAAAGCACTCTTAGGCTTTCGTAGATTTGAAAGAAAACTTCGTTGAGTTAGTTTGTTTAAAGCACATCTTGCCTAACAAGATTTTCAAGATACAACCGGATGGTTCTGACCTTGGGATAGGGGGAGTGCTATTTCAGATCGACGACAATAATGATAGCCGCATAATATCTGTAGTTAGTTGCTGCCTAACAAAAGCTGAATTCAACTTTAGTACGACTGAGAAGGAGCTGCTGGCAATAATCTATACGATTTATAAGTTACGGTATTATTTAATCGCAACAACGTTTGAAATAATAATATACTACAGAACTTTAACATTTTTAAACTCAACCATATACCATAATACTCGTCTAATTCGTTGGAGTTTATTATTGCAGCAGTTTTCCTTTTCAGTGTCTTACTGTAAAGGTGGTGAAAACATCGTGACAGATTTTTTTCGTAGGAATCCAAATGTGAAATTCAATCGTGAAATTGAAAATAAAATAGTTATTGCAACCTTACATCAATTTTGCCCTTCGAAAAAAGAGAATAATGAAACGACACCTTTAATTATTTTATCACTAGCAAAATCTAACGCGCTTCGCGCGTATCATTTTCTTTTTTTGAGGTTATAGGCACAAATGTTTAATTTAATG